>JAUCBJ010004072.1:0-42612 GCA_032718475.1 Nemertoderma westbladi
ACCGAAAATTGCATACACTGTTTTGTACAATGACCTGTCAATCAACAATCTAGTTAAAAATTGGGTGTGTGGGATCAGCAATCAGTTGATGTGACTGGCAAGACATTTTATTTCGAAAATCAAATTGCGGCTACAGGACCAATACAAACAATTGTGGTGGGGTGGAGTGAAATTGGTAATAGCTCGAAGGGTAACCTTTATTTTGTTTCACATTTTGGTGCAATACCGTACCTTGATACATTACGTAATCACATAATACTGCGCAAACGCATCTCACAGATTCGGTGTTCATCTCATCAGTTAGAAGTTGAGCGTGGTCGTTGGTACAATGTAGAACGCTCTAACCGATTTTGTCAAATGTGCAATAACGATAGTATAGAAGATGAGTTTCATTTCCTTTTAGAATGCAGTCAGCGTTTCTCAGAGTTGAGAGTAAAATATCTTGGAAATTACTTCTCAAGGTACCCACCCCCCCCCCCCCCCCACCAAATTAAAATTATCCGAATTATATGCATGTTTATATAAAGACTCTGCTAAAAAAAATGGTGAATCTAGGCTTATTTATAATTTATGCTTTTTTGAGAAGAAACACTTTATTAATTAATTAAGTGCTCGTTATAAATTTCAATTTCTAAATAATCGATATTATTACTATAATAATGGTTGAACGGTTTATTGTTTATATTTGCTCTGCTGGGCCATTCTGTTATATTATAATCCGGTAATTGTATTTAATAATGTATAAATTCATGTCTAGTCTAATTTAAGTACTGTATACTGGAGTTGTGCAATTTTAAGTAGACCCTTAATTGGGTACAGTTAATTGATTAAATATACTACTTATGACTAATTAAGTTATACTTTGGAGGGGGTTCAATAATTTCGTCTGGAATTGAGTTACATGGAAGTAAATGGTAATGATCCTAATGGTAGACTCACACCTGGCTGTACTTCCGTAGCTGGAGAAACTAAGAGAGTACCCTCAGATATTACGGTAGTTCCACTATGAGTCACTATGTCAAACGAGTCACCTGGTTTATCTTCACCTCCATCACAATTTGAATATTTATCAGAAACTGCCGGAAGAGTAAAGCTGAGACTGGCGTCTCTTTCAGAGTAAGGTCTTATATCGGCTAACTCCGCGCATTCAAATCCCTTAAAGTTGACCGGCTCAGTCTCAAAACATAAACCTCTTTGATGCCTTTGTTGGCGTCGAGAACTTATTCACCTTTTTTACATCTGTCGGTAGCACTTTCTGAGGAGTTACTGTAACTCTTTGATGCCTTTGTTGGCGTCGAGAACTTATTCACCTTTTATACATCTGTCGGTAGCACTTTCTGTGGAGTTACTGTAACTCTTTGATGCCTTTGTTGGCGTCGAGAACTTATTCACCTTTTATACATCTGTCGGTAGCACTTTCTGTGGTGTTATGTTGGCCAGTTCGATCGCTCTTTTAAGAGTAGAATTTTGAGTAGAGGCAGTATCCCCTTCACCCACATAAGACAACGCAGTTGACGACAATCGTAGTGTTACGTCACCAATTCTATTTAACAAGTAGGGCGGAAGCAAATCTCTACCTTCCTGGTATGTAGTATTATACTGCTGTCCTGGTATGTATTACGATACTGCTGTCCTGGTATGTAGTACGATACTGCTGTCCTGGTATGTAGTACGATACTGCTGTCCTGGTATGTAGTATGATACTGCTGTCCTGGTATGTAGTATGATACTGCTGTCCTGGTATGTATTACGATACTGCTGTCCTGGTATGTAGTACAATACTGCTGTCCTGGTATGTAGTACCATAGTGCTGTCCTGGTATGTATTACGATACTGCTGTCCTGGTATGTAGTACGATACTGCTGTCCTGGTATGTAGTACGATACTGCTGTCCTGGTATGTAGTATGATACTGCTGTCCTGGTATGTAGTATGATACTGCTGTCCTGGTATGTAGTATTATACTGCTGTCCTGGTATGTATTACGATACTGCTGTCCTGGTATGTAGTACGATACTGCTGTCCTGGTATGTAGTACCATACTGCTGTCCTGGTATGTATTACGATACTGCTGTCCTGGTATGTAGTACGATACTGCTGTCCTGGTATGTAGTACGATACTGCTGTCCTGGTATGTAGTATGATACTGCTGTCCTGGTATGTATTACGATACTGCTGTCCTGGTATGTAGTACCATACTGCTGTCCTGGTATGTAGTACGATACTGCTGTCCTGGTATGTAGTACGATACTGCTGTCCTGGTATGTAGTACCATACTGCTGTCCTGGTATGTAGTACCATACTGCTGTCCTGGTATGTAGTACGATACTGCTGTCCTGGTATGTAGTATGATACTACTGTCCTGGTATGTAGTATGATACTGCTGTCCTGGTATGTAGTATGATACTGCTGTCCTGGTATGTATTACGATACTGCTGTCCTGGTATGTAGTATTCCAGGTATTGATTTGTAGATTTCAATAGTAGTATTCCAAAAGTAGGTCGTAAGGCGGAAGCAAATGTATGTTTTAACTTTTTTCTTCCAATTAGATTTATCCCCTTGTCATTTAAGAGTTGCTCCAATTCGTAAGATCCTCAAAGTTATCCACGATGCTACACAAACTTTCAAACGAGGTTATGCCAATTTCCTCCAAAACCTTGGAATATTCAGTTAATTTGTAATCATTAATAAATATTAAAAAATCATAATCCATTTTACAGGCAGACCTAGTTACAGACCTAGCCGGTCGGATTTTGAGAAAAAAATCCGGCCGGATTTAAATTTTTTGGCTGGATTTCCATTGGAACGAATTATTGACAAAATTTACAATTAATGTAAATTTTCAAAAAAAAATTCTTTTAAATTCAAACAAATTTAAACATAGGCAAATGCAATGGAATACAATACAATGTTTTCATAGTTTGTATCATATTCATTCATATTATGAATATGATAAAATCCAAAGAAGAGCTATAATTTTATAATATAGCAGATGCTTTGATTTTCTACAATCTACATGCTGAGCTGACTGACTACTTTTTGCCAATAATATTTGTACTGTATTTGTTTGGGTTCAGCCTCACTAACACTTAATATACTACTACTACTAGGTCGAGCGAACTCGGACAGTGGAAATGAGATCCTTCCAGGCTTCCCGATTCTCCATAGTTGTCGCAATTTCGTTTCTCCTAAGTTCAGTATCCCTTTCAATTTGATCTATATATGTTATGGCCGGTCGTCCACGACTACGCTTTCCATGAGTTGGTTGCCATAAAAGTAGATCTGGTATGACCTCGTCTTTACTTCGCCAGCAGTGCCCACTGAATCTTAATCTGCGTTCACGGAGGGTGGTTGATACAGGTGGTATTGTGCCATAAAGCTCGGCATTTGTCATGTGTTGTCTCCAGCTGATGTTTAGGGCTGCCCTTAGTAGTCTTGTGTAGCAACCATCAATTCGTTGTTCAAGTGATTTAGTCAGTGTCCAGGTCTCACCCCCATATAAAAATACACTTTCCACTGTGGCTCGAAAGAACTTAGTCTTCAGGTGCCTGGAGAGATCTGATTTCCAGATGGTATCATTGATGGCATCAACCTGTTGGTTTATTAGCTCCTGTAAATTAACAGAGTACTGTACTGCCTGTTCAGGGACCTAGATGCAGCCTTAACTGCATTCTTGGCCGCTGTAGTCTGTTTGAGTCGGGACTCTTTCTGCGCCTTGTAGAGGTCATTTCGGCACTTCTGAATTTTGGTGTCAGTCCAGGGGGCCCGTTTCCTGTTTCGAAAGTATACAGGAACTGTTTCTGCAGCTGCTAACTTTGTGTTGTCTATTGTGTTAGTTTATTGTTTTGGTTCAAATAACGTGCTACAGTGACCTGCTCCTTCCCTAAATTGAGAATTTAACATTGAGGCGGGATATTAATTCGCCAAGATGGGATTTGCGTCCAGTCCCCCCCCCCCCCCCCCCTGTCTCCAAATCAATCCATTACATAAAATATCAAATCGGCGTAGGTTATGGTGATATCTAAAAAAAACCGGCTTTGGCCGGAATTCCGGCCGGATTTTTTTTTACAAATCCGGCTCCGGCCTGGCCGGTTTGAAAATGGTCAATCCAGCACATCCCTATACTATATAATACTATAATACTGTATATTTATTTCATGCAATTAATATTTAATGATGAATTATTAAATAAGGTCAGATTCTCTGCTACTGCTACATAGACCTGGAGTGAGAATACACTATGGAAATTTAACCGCGGGTGGTCAGAGAGTGAAATATAAATGCAGGGATGAGTTTTCACTGGAGGGGGTTAAAATACACAAGGGGAAATACAAACCGGGAGTGAGAATACACTAGGGAATTTTAACCGGGGAGTGATTTTAAATGTATGCAGTAAGAGTGCTTCCCTTCCAGCCTAGAGAGACAGGAGAGAGTCAGTCAAAAACAAATTATTAATAATGCACTTCAGTCAGTCCTGAACGGAAGGCTAGCTACTGGCGCAACTAATTCTCAACACATTTACAAATACAACCACCACTATATTTAGTATTACTGTATTATTAAGCACTATATTTATTATTACTGTATTATTAAGTATTAAGTTTAATTACGTACGTTTAATTACAGTACGGGATTACACTAAGCCTAACGGTTTTGCTTTAACTACTAAACACTTTGACTAACAACCACAAAGGTCCCTTGTCCCCATGTCCCCATGTCCTATTTTATTGTTTTCATATTAATAACCACAAAGGGGGCTTGCAGACACATCTCTTACTGTTAATAATAATATATAGAGTGTATCCACTGCATGAAGCTATATTATGTCTTGGACCAATAAGGGGCCAGGATGGGATGCATTGATTGCCATATGGGAAGGAAGTTTATTGAAGATAAAACATAGTGTTAATTTTCTCACAGAACTAGAACGACTAGAACTAGAACTAGAACGAACGACTTAAACGAACCTGCCCCTCAAACCAGTACCGCAGTACCCTGAGTGAGCAAAAATGGAAACACGAAAATTGCCATCAACCCAACGATAGAAACACCAGCTGCTGGTACTCATGTGGGCCTAGTAAGCTACTACTATTTATTGAATGGATAGCCCAAACTGCAGAGAAGTATGAAGGGATCATAGAAGGCTTGGCTTGACCAAGCGATTTAATCCATTAAATTTAACTATAATTATTAATACAGTTCTGCTCCTATTAGACAGAGGTGATGTTGCTTGTGGCCAGGGTTATCGCCAGGTTCAAAAGACAATGCTTTTTGAACATGGATTGTTCGTTCCTAGACAGCTGGTTGCTAAATTATTCTATAGGGGCTGTTGCGCTGTCAGTCAGAGAGGTAACAGCCCATGGGGTAAGGATTTACCCATGGGGCGCTAACTATCAGATAGTCTGATACCAACTGTCAGACAGTCTTTTTCAACTATCAGATAGATGATCGCCCAGTTACAAGTTGCCCGATAGTTGTATTATTTAAACCCCGAGTGTTGTTGACGGAATCTGTTACTTCCGAAATCGTTGATCGTGGTGCCGGTGCCGGAATTCTGGCTTTGATTAAAAACACTGAACTGCTGAACGATGATGGCGGAATCTACGAAACCCGGCCGGATTCCTAATCCGAGGAGGCGACAGAGTCAATTACGCGTAAACAATGAAACGATCGCGATGGACAATGGAGTCTATTCAATGTATCCAGAACGATACGATGGCGACGTAGTCTATTACAGTATTAAACACGCAACCAAAGCGATCAGACGATGGCGAAGTAATCTACAAAACAGAGAACGACAGGAAGGCGATGGAGTTTATTAAACCCAGTACGATGGTGCATAGCGAAGCGATCGAGACGGATAACGGAGTCTATTACAGTATTAAACCTGGATCGAAGATGGTGGCATCTATAGGCCTAAACCTGAAACAATGCGAACAAGGCTACTGTAAAGTTAGACTAGACTGGTTTGTGAGATTAACTTGCCAATACTAACTCAATACAATTTGCTTTCTTCGAATTCCTAATAATATATTTTAATCTTAATAATAATTATTCAACATCAATTATTTTATAAGTCTTGTCAATGTATAAGATTGCTAAAGACTAAAGAGCTAACTTAAGCATAATCTGCCTTATATTTTTAGAATTATTATAATTAATTTTGTTATGTTTATAATGAATTGTATCTTTTGACAGACTACTTAATGCGCGACCGTGATAATAAAATTAAATGGTGCCGAAATATTTTCACTTAACTGCAGGGGTAGGGGGGGGGGGGGGGGGGGGGGGCGCAATCAATATTCTTCCCTCTCCAGGTGAAAATCGACGCAAATAACAGCTTGTTTACTACTAAAATATTACATGTTTACCAAGTTTGGTATAGATTGAATGAGTTACGATTTTAAATTATCAGTGGAGGGTGAAGGCGGTGGGCCAGGATTCAGTTATACTTGAATAAAGAATAGTGATTAAACCAAGGGATACGCGATATATGACACTGCTGTATAAGTTCATTGAATGACTGTTGATTTCGAAACATTTAATTCAAAACTATATTAATGTTAATATAATGTTGGATTTTTTTTTTGTAATAATAATTGACAGATGAATTATATTTCATTAATTTATTTTTTTATCTAATCACATTATTAAATAACGAAGCACAGAAATAATTATAAGATTGAATATTGAATTGAAGGTACAGTACCGAATTGAGTATTTGAATGGCAATGAAAATCTTTTAGGCTCGTTAAGCCAAGGAATGCCTGTTCACCACCATGGGTGATCTTCCACAGTAAACCCTTCCACTCTGTTTCCCAAGTAGCCTTGGTTCCCAATCGACCACCTGAAGGATGAAAGCCGGGGTTGGGCTAGGCTGCAGCATTTAAAGCACTGTGCCCAAACATTACTGCCCCATCTAGGGATCGAACATTGAATATTTGAGATTGCATAAGATAGAGTATTGAATATCTTCGGCCGTCATCCCGTTGGTGACTCCATTGGCAACCATTTCCGATTTCGACAGTTTCGATTGGTTTCGGCTCTTCGGTGCCCGAATAGACCGATGGTCGGCGTGGTTGCTGTCCCCATGACTGCTGGACTGAGGCTGCAATACCAACCAAAATTGCCATCTCCAGGCGCTGGAGCAGAAACTGGTGTGACCGCGGTTCGTGGGTGGCACTGTGGAGACGAGCCCCGATCTCCCGGAGGAAGGTGTGATGTCTCTGGACCAGGGCGGCCAAAGGCCTCAAAGGCCACGGGGTGAAAGAAATAGCCTGGTCCATTCTGTCCATTGTCGCGATACTTAGAGTTTTTAATGCCCTCCGCCCCCTCAGCTGAGTGCCCCCCAGCAATGACTGAATGATGGTTTGTTGAAGGTGGCTGGGAGCCAGTGGATATAGTAATAATTAACGCAAAGATATGATTAGGTAGGCCTACGTGATATTAGTTTCTCAAACCAAACCTAACCTATCCATCCATTGACGTCCAAATATATCCAATTTCTCGCATTTTACAGATGGATGGTGGTCTAATTTATATGGTCTTGTACCGCGAAACCGTGTATTATTTACAGATGTAGGCTAAATTTCGGGTCTTGTACCATGCACAGTACTGGTGGGCCTACACAGCTACTGCTATTTTGCCTAATACAGGTCCCAGAGGTAAATCCTTACCCCACCGGCTGTTACCTCTCTGACTGACAGCGCAACAGCCCTCTCTCAAATTATTGGCTATATTAGAACCAGACATGGTAAAGAGACGTTTGGGCCGTAAAGTTGTTCGGCGATCTTATTTATCAGGGTCCCCATTACCTCTGCCATATTGATGGGTGGAACAAACTGAAGCTATTTGGATTGGTAGTACATTACTGGTATTGGTATACTAATATTGGTATTTGGATTTGAATGTATTTGTTTTTGTGAACGACACGCTTGAAACGCTTAATTTAAATTTGGCACTGTCCGGAAATGGGAACATGTAAACACTGCGGATCTTTCCAAATCCGCCTTAAACCCGGCGGAATTTGCGATGGATGCTCCAATGGAACTAGTGGTAGTAGTAACATCAGACTGCCGTCGCTTAGTTCACAACCTCATACGGATCCACCGATCACTTCCGATCCGAGCTTGCCATACCTGCAGTCTAGTTGCCCTGTTTCCTCCGCTATGAACGGTTCCAGCAATTACTGGCATCCACAAACGCCTCAGCCTCATGTGCCTCCTAGCGGACCGGCTGCTCAACAGCAACACCAACAGCAAGATATGCCACAGGAAAATGCCCCTCTAACTTCTCTATATGTTTCCGACCACCGCCTAATCATTGAAGATGTTGTTAACAGGAAGACGGAGGTACTCCACCAGCGCATTAATGCCCTGGAGACTGAAAACCTCATGCTACGTGATACTGTTAGCAATGTTCTTAGCTATGCCGAATCTATCGATCGTAATGCTCGCTCAAATAACTTGATCTGCATAGGCGTATCTGAAGGTAACTTTGCCGGGAAAACAAACGATGAAGATAAATGTGAAGAAATTTTTAAGAAAATTGGTGTTAATGTGTCTACTGAGGGCTTCTCTGTAAAACGTTTAGGGCTAACCCCCCAGCCGATACCAACCGTTCCCGCCCACTTTTAATTACGCTTAATAATTCCGCACCAGCACGCCGTGTCTTCCTTACTTCCGCTAAGAATCTTAAACAATCCGACGAACCCTTCAACAAGATATACCTAAAGCCAGACACCCATCCCAGCATATACCGAGAGCTGGGTCGCCTCCAAAGAGTAGAGAGAGACGAGAAGGCCAAAGCAGAAAATGTTGGCGCTAACATAGTCTTTGACCGGAAGTTCCGCACCGTAACTCGGAACGGTACCGTTATAGACAAGTTCAACCCACTTTTTTAGGTCGCCACAGGATCCCCATTAGTCCGATAAATTGGAACTGCGGCGGTTTAGCCGAGAAATACTTACTCAAAAACGTTAATAACTTGTTTATACAGTACGATTTAATTTTACTACAAGAAGTTAAATACTCATATTCATATACTGTTCCTGGATTTGATGTGCTATATTGTCCTAGTGAACATTCTCATTGCGGCGGTGTAGCCGTCCTTATTAATAAGGGTTCACATTTTACTATATCATGGTCTAATTTTACCACTTCTGATATTTTTTGGTTCACCCTAGAACAGCTACCTTGTATTGTCTTTGTTTGTGCTTATATAACCCCCCTCGACTCACGTTACTATAATCCTGCGTCATGGGCAGAACTTCAAAGTATCTCTATGGATTTGCCCCCGCACCGTAGTATCGTGATTTTAGGAGATTTAAATTCCCGTGTTGGTCATTTATTAATTACTAAAACATCCGATCTGTGCATTAATACTGAACCCATCGACCTCGTGGTAAACCAACACGGCAGACGTCTAACCCAATTCCTGGCAGATTCTAATCTATTTAACGTAAGCCACAGCATCATTAATAACCGCAAATGTGGTGGTAGCCTAACATTTAAAAGCAAAGGGAAACTTATCTCTGAGATTGACCATGCGATCGTGTCACCCAATATCGCTTCCAATATACTAGATTTTGGTGTATGTTACGAAAATCTACCCTCAGATCACTGTCAAATATTTCTATGTTTGAGTCTAAAACAACAAAACCCAGTAAGTTACCTCCTGCACCGTTCATGCTTACTAGGTGATTATAGCAGTTTAGAACGTACTCCCCCCCCCCCCGCACTGTGACATATCTAGACCCATAAAAATGCAGCCATCGGCTGGAGCGAGATTCGAATCCCTCCTGGAATCCACCCCATTGCCTGCTGATGCACTTACATATCATCTAGACGCTCCCGAGTCCGCTAAGATTTTTATAGAGACAGTATACAAGACCGCAAAATTTGTAAAAACAAAACATTTAAAAAACCTGGCCTCCCGCACCTTACTGAGTAATATACCAGATGCAGCCATGTGGGACATTCTTCTCAATTCCGGTGATAGCAGTGCCATCTGGCGTCGCATTAACTGGCGTGGTAGTCTCGACCCTGCACCTAGCGCCGCAAACGCTGATACGCCTAGTGAAGAAGATTTCACCCAACATTACAGTTCACTCTTAGACCCATTTCACGGAAATGACCCCCTTATCGAGGAGATCCCAACCAATGATTGTCCTTTTATTCCTGTTCTAGATTCCCCATTCACGGCTGAAGAAGTGCACAAAGGGTTAGAAAATCTTAAACCCAACAAGGCAGCAGGCCCCGATGGAGTTTCCCCCAGAATCTTGAAATTCCTCCCAGTTAACTGGTTCTGCTTCCTTGTATTTCTACTAAATTCAATATTCCTGGGTGGTGACTTCCCTGTTCCGTGGGGCATTAGCCGGTTAGTATCTGTGTTTAAGCGCGGGTTCCGGTCGTTATGCTCAAACTACAGAGGTATTTCGATTATAAACGCGATCACGAAGTTGTACGACTCACTACTGTGTCTTCGATTGTGTAAGTGGGCCAGACCCGACGCGGAGCAAGCTGGTGCTCAGCCACAGAGGTCGTATAACAAACATATCCTTACATTAAACCTACTTATAGACTATGCAAGGAAAAATAAGCAAAAGTTGTTCCTCATATTTGTAGACTTTTCAACCGCTTACAATAGCATTAATCGCTTGAAGCTCTTCGAGCTATTGAAGTTGATGGGTTGTGGAGGCATCATGCTCCGGGCTCTTATAGCACTCTACGGCTGCACTATATGCAAAATTGGGAATAGTTGCGTATTTGTAACCTACCGCAGTGTCCTCCAGGGGGCGCCTGGAAGTTATCCGTTATTCACCCTCTACATAAATCCCTTATTACGCCGCCTAAAGCTGTGCCTTGATGACAGCTTCCTGAAGACCCTTCACGCTTTGCTTCTAATGGACGATTTAGTAATACTCGCAACCTCTCGAAACCGCTGCTACGAGAAACTAGAAATCCTAAATGATTTTTGCATCGATTTCGATATGAAAATCAATGAAAAAAAAACGAAATTTATAGTTATTAACGGCAACACACCCGACAAATCCGCACGACTGATGCTAGACTATTTGTCAAAAACTGTGAGAGTTACGTTTACCTCGGATACCCCGTGTGCCAATCCGGCGGGGTGAAACAATTGTGTCAAACAGCACGCAAAAGATAAGGAGAAACAAGTAGCGAAATTTCATGCATTCTTAGGAAAGCACACAGACAGCCCGATACAACTTAAGATGAAAGTATTCCATGCCGCTGTTTTGTCATCCATAATGTACAGTTGTGAGACTTGGATCGGTGCCAATATCACCCCCATCGCAAAACAGTATTTCTGTCTACTGAAGTCAGCCATCGGAGTCAGACAGCAGACATGTCACAACATCCTGCTTATTGAAACCGGCCTCTTATCTCCCGAAGATTTAGTCGCGAGCAAACAACAGAAGTTCCTTCGCTCTATAATGACTCAACCCGATATCAACGCACCTCTAGTGCTCGCTATCAACCTGGCAAGAGATTCTGGAACCCCAATGGGGCGCGAGCTAGTCAAATTATTAAATCACACCCTGACAACAGACCGGAACAGACTCCTCTCAAAGGTGATTTCCAACACCGAATCCACACGAAGGCAGGTCTACAAGGAGATCAACCCCAGCCTGAATACATCAAATATATATACTCAGCTAATTATGCCACGATTCATAAGCAGCACCAAAGGAAGGCGTGGACTCGCTTCCGTCTCATGGCCACTCACCTAGCTGTTGAGACCGGAAGATGGTCGAGAATTCCTCCCGAACGTCGTATTTGTAACTGCGGTGTGGTACAAACCGAAGCCCATGTAGTGACAATATGTCACTTGCTTACCCCATTACAAAACTCATTCACTCACCTAGATTACACTTGATTAGGCAGTTTCTTCGAATCGAATGACCGCGAATCTTCATCGGCCTTCTGCTACGAAGCCCTTCATGAACTAGAGCCTTAGTAATTCACCATACCTATGACACGTGCCTATTATCGGCACTAAAATTTTATCACTATAGACCTAACCATATTTACCTATGATTGTGTTTATTACACACGTACGTATTTATTTATTTAATACTTTTATCTATTGTACCTGCTGTACTAGTCATATCATTTGTGTCTCCATGCATAATTTATTATTACTGTATTACTTAACACGTTATTTCGAAATCGCTCCCGGCTTATGAATTTTTGTTATTGCTAGATATTTTTGACACTACTGTAACTCGTTATTTCGTAATCGCTTGCTTACTGATTTTCGTTAGTGCTAAATTGTATATGATACTACTGTTACACAGTATTTCTAATAGGTTATTTTGTCGTTCCACCAACTTATTGATTTGTGATATCGCTAATTATTGTATTTGACACTACACCGTACAGTAATACGTTATTTTTGTACTCATTCCCGGCTTATTGATATTTGCTTATTGATATTTGTTCTCGCTAATTATTGTATTTGACACTACACCGTACAGTAATACGTTATTTTTGTACTCATTCCCGGCTTATTGATATTTGTTCTCGCTATTTATTGTATTTGACACTCTACTGTATAATACGTCATTTTGTACTCGTTCCCGGCTTAATTGAAGAGTTTGTTTGTTATATACTTAATTTGTGTACCTCTGACCTCTATGCCTACGCGTAGTTATTTATAGTTTTGTTTATATAGGTATTCATTCTGAATATAGTCATTTATTTAGTTTTTCTTTCTACAGTACTTTGATTAAATGTATTATATTATCTATTCTATCTGTTTCGTGTCACTTTAAACTGTATATTTTTTGCTGGACTTAATGGCTTTCCTGTGGCGTACTTTCAATATTATTATATACCCCATTTAGTCAATAAATAAATAAATAAATAATAGGGCCTACTGACTGAGTGAGATACGCCTAGGCCATGGATACACTGATCTATCAGGACAGGATCAGCCTATCCAATTTCAGAATTTGCTATTACCAGATTACAGAAGTCGGCTTCGGCCTAATGCAGTAATGCTAACGCCAACGCCAACGCTAGGCTGCTAGGCCTAGGCATACCGTGCGCATGCGTACCTGATCCTGGTGCACCTACCAGCCTCCGTATTTCTGTATTTCTGTTTTGCACATTTCTGCATTTAGTATAGGCCCTAATGATAATGTATAAAGTATATGTATAGTATAATGTACTTGAACTTGAGTACGGTAGGCCTACCGGTTCCGTACGCGTACGGCTGTACGGTACTGCGGTAGGCTGGTAGGTACCGTCAGACCGTACCGGACCGGTAGGCAACTACCGGTATCAGGTAGGCCTACCGTATTGCATATTGTGTAGGCCTATTACTGTATTAAGTGATAAACTATGAACTAATACCTGAATACAGTCAGTGAGTCAGACAGTACAGCAGTAATATAGTCTGATAGTACCAGAGTACCGGTAGCCTAACTGCCTAATATACGGTACTAACCTGCTAACAGACTAATCTGCTAATATAACCATCCTGCCATCATGGTAAAGACCAGAAGTCAGAACCCTTCGGAACTGTCTGCGTATAATAAATCTGCTGTTAATTATGCCGAATATGACATTAATGGAGACGAGGGTCTCAATTCTTCAAACAGTTTTAAAGAAACCTATTGTGAAGGAGATCGTTCCTCCTATAGGGAGGCGGATAATGGAAGCGACGATGCTGATATTATGTAAGTCTGTACTGTATGACTAAGCTGCTAAGACAGTAAGACTAGCTGGCTAGTGCAAGACCGACGTTACCGGCAGACCGGTCAGCCGGTATCTGTTTGTAAAGCAGTAGGCCTATAGGGCGCCTACTATTGCAGTATTGTACAGAGTTGTAACAATCAGCTACCGGCAGACCGGTCACCGGTAGCAGCGGTAATACAGTACCGGCACAGCCGCACAGCGGTAGCCTAACTGCCTAATATATACCAATATACAGCATATTGTATGTTGTATACTGGATATATACAGCATACACTATACAGCTATACACCATATATGGGTGACAGACCGAACGTAATCAGGATCAAACGTAACATAGTTTTTACAAATCGAACGTAACCTCAATTATGTTACATTGGATCCTATAACTATGTTACATTCGATCTACAAATTACTACAGTACTAAGCCCGAATGTAACATACATTTATTTAAGTTGTGTTTTGATTCCAGGAGTTAACCGATGAAATGCTTCGTTTATTTACAGGAAGAACCTGTTTGGTGAGTACAAAACACAGAAACAAAGACCCAAGACCAATTAAAGTAACCTGCATAATCTTGTAACATGTGTTAACTTTGGTTTATTGTTTTGGTTCCCCCAACACGCCTCTGTAACCTGCTCCTTTAAATAAAGTAGGCTAACCTGCATAATCTTGTAATATGTGTTAATTTTCGATTATTGTTTTGTTTGGTGAGTACAAAACACAGAAACAAAGACCCAAGACCAATTAAAGTAACCTGCATAATCTTGTAACATGTGTTAACTTTGGTTTATTGTTTTGGTTCCCCCAACACGCCTCTGTAACCTGCTCCTTTAAATAAAGTAGGCTAAC
Source organism: Nemertoderma westbladi (assembly GCA_032718475.1). Lineage (NCBI taxonomy): Eukaryota > Metazoa > Xenacoelomorpha > Nemertodermatida > Nemertodermatidae > Nemertoderma > Nemertoderma westbladi. Next base: position 14,576 of record JAUCBJ010004072.1, read on the forward strand.
CTGCATAATCTTGTAATATGTGTTAATTTTTGATTATTGTTTTGGTTCCCCCAACACACCTCTGTAACCTGCTCCTTTAAATAGCAATGTTACATTCGGGCTTAGTAATTTGTAGATCGAATGTAACATAGTTATAGGATCCAATGTAACATAAATGCGGTTACGTTCGATACGTAATAACTATGTTACATTCGATCCTGATTACGTTCGGTCATGTATCCAGCATATATGCCTTTGCCCTACTCACTACTAACGCCGATACCAACACCGGCTAGACTGACTGTCAGTGGTCGTCATAGGCCTCTAAACAGGCCCTTCTTTTATTATGTTTATGTATATAATTAGGCCTATGTTGCTATTAAACTGGTAAAGGAATAGTGTCTGTACAGTACATAATGCAGTAGGTTAATGATAATGTCTGAATGTATAAAGTTTTTAAATGTGATGTTTGCCCGAAACGAAAGAAATATAAAAGAAGAATTAGGCCCTAGCCCACGGATAAAAAGTATACAGCATAGGCCTATCAGATCTGCAGATATTACAGTATTAGGATATAGGCCTACGTATTACACAGATCAACAGATATATACAGGACTGGCAATCAGGCAATTGGAAAAAGTACTGGCAGACTGGTACCGGTAGGTTTTTTGTAAACCTAGGTTTTTGTTCAATTTTGGCAAAAACCTAAAATTTGAAAAAATCCTAAAACTTTTTAGGTTTTTGATCATCAAAAACCAGCCAAATTGAGAAACTGCTTAAATAAAAGAGCAGCGTGGGCTGGTGAAGTAAAGACGAGGTCACTTTTCTGGCAACCAACACGTATGCAGACATGGACAGATGTAAAGCGTACCCGTGGACGACCGGCTATAACATACAGACATAGGCCTATATACTGATATAGATAGACCAGCTTGATAGGGATACTGAACTTGAGAGAAACGAAATTGCGACAACTATGGAGAATTGGGAAGCCTGGAAGTATCTCATTTCCAATGTCCGAGTTCGCGACCTAGAAGTAGTAATCCTACGGGTATCACACTACAGTACAGACGCCACTTTTCATCTGCTTTTTACGCAGAAAACATGCAGCGCAGCTCGGCACACCAGCAGCCTTATTACTCAGACTGTCAGGCGAGGCTACTTAATGATTGCGTTGAATGTGTTGTGTTGTGTTGGTGTAGGTAATGACTGGGATACCGGTACTGGTTTATTTTTTTAGGTTAGAGTCTGTTGGTCAGGCACAAATCATAATTAACATAAGATTAAATCCTGGGAGGGAGCCTCTTTAACTCTACCAATAATAGGCCTTCTAAAGGATTTTTGGAGTCATGTATTCTAGTTGAACATGGACAGTTAGTTGGATGCTACCCGGCTACTTTACTGCTCGTTAATTTCGTATTCTGTATTATAGTATTATATTAATGAACAAATAATATATAATATGTACAAAATTTAGCTTGCACTAAAGGGGCCTTCGCGATTGGGTGACAGACCGAATGTAATCAGGATCGTATGTAAATAGGTATTGTTTTTACGAATCTTCAATAAACTCTAACCTCAATTATGTTACTATGGGGTGGGCGGGGCGCTACTCCTATCCCAAGATGTGCTCCCAGTTATTTAACTGATAGTCATTCGATCTATAAATTACTAAGCCCGAATGTAACATACCGGTACATTTATTTCTGTTGTGTTTTGATTTCAGGAGTTAACTGATGAAATGCTTCGTTTATTTACGGAAGAAACATTTTGACTAAAAAGACCCAGTTAACTTTTGTTTATTGTTTTGGTTCCCCCAACACGACTCTGTAACCTACTCGCTCCTTTAAATGGCAATGTTACATTCGGGCTTAGTAATTTGTAGATCGAATGTAACATAGTTATAGGATCCAATGTAACATAATTGCGGTTACACGCCACTCGTGTAACCAATAGGTTTTCCGTGTTATTGTTATCAGTATTGTCTGAAAATGCAACGAATTGCGGGTTATGGTGTACTATATAATTAATATATAATATATATTAGGAAATTGTGTGATTAAGGGGACCATTATCCCAAATCTATTTTATTTATGACGCTACTATTCTGAAACTTTAACACGATGATCTGCAACCTTTTATTTAGTATGGATAGCTTTGTAAACACTTTTGTTCGAAAAATATACCGGTAGCACGTTTTGTGCATATTTTGTAAATTATATATAATTTTTAAGTATCAGTAAATACCACCTAGTTTAAGTTCTCAGACCAAGAGTTTGGCCCAATTTACATAGATTTTTAGACCATCTTTTATGAAAATTGCAGCATGAAATTATTGTTTTTGAAGTATTTATGGGGGTTTTAGTACGATCTGACTATATTTTGCGCAACAAGCATAGCAGTTACAACCAACAACGGTTATAGAAGATCAAAGTAGCCAAGCCATGTTTTATAAAACCAATCAATATTCACGATTGTAGCCCTAAATCTGCTGAACTAAAGCTGCTGAACATTTTGTTGTAGCCATAAAGCTGCTGAACATTTTGTTGTAGCCCTAAAGCTGCTGAACATTTTGTTGTAGCCCTAAAGCTGCTCAACATTTTGTTGTAGCCCTAAAGCTGCTCAACATTTTGGTGTAGCCCTAAAGCTGCTCAACATTTTGTTGTAGCCCTAAAGCTGCTCAACATTTTGTTGTAGCCCTAAAGCTGCTCAACATTTTGTTGTAGCCCTAAAGCTGCTCAACATTTTGTTGTAGCCCTAAAGCTACTCAACATTTTGTTGTAGCTCTAAAGCTGCTCAACATTTTGTTGTAGCCGTAAAGCTGCTCAACATTTTGTTGTAGCCCTAAAGCTGCTGAACATTTTGTTGTAGCCCTAAAGCTGTTCAATATTTTGTTGTAGCCCTAAAGCTGCTCAACATTTTATTGTAGCCCTAAAGCTGCTCAACATTTTGTTGTAGCCCTAAAGCTGCTCAACATTTTGTTGTAGCCCTAAAGCTGCTCAACATTTTGTTGTAGCCCTAAAGCTGCTCAACATGTTGGAATGTTTGATGGAAATTGATTGAAGAATAAAAGAGTAGTAAGAAATTTAGGGAAACTGAGAAAATACTTTTACTGAGAAAATAGTTTTATACAGAGTCATGAATATCAGCGATATATTATGTTGTTGAAAAGTTATGTTTAGTGGTGAAAAAAATATTCAATGGTGAAAACCGATGCCACCACATGAAAGTCCTTCTATCAAACTACAAAAAATAGCTGACTACTTGTTTTTTTTTTAATTTTGTAAATTTTCGAAAATTCCACTTTCGTTACGGGTAATAGTCCCCTTAATGTGGTGTGAATATAATAAGTGTGAAACCGGTACCAAGGTTTCCACTACCAAGTATATAATCCCCCGTTACGTTTTCGCAGCCGTCCACCCCGCCGTAGCGGACGGGAGAAGAAGCGACCGGTCATTCTAGATGACAGCTACATGATGGAGGATTCAATCTACCGACCGTCGTACGGGAGAAGTCGGACATACAGGGGGAAAAACGTGTTGAGGGACGTCGGATATTCCAACGGGTAAGTCGGACCTCCAGGGGGGAAAACGTGTTGAGGGACGTCGGATATTCCAACGGGTAAGTCGGAGTTACAGGGGGAAAAACGTGTTGAGGGACGTCGGATATTTCAACGGGTAAGTCGGACCTACAGGGGGAAAAACGTATTGAGGGACGTCGGATATTCCAACGGGTAAGTCGGAGTTACAGGGGGAAAAACGTATTGAGGGACGTCGGATATTCCAACGGGTAAGTCGGAGTTACAGGGGGAAAAACGTATTGAGGGACGTCGGATATTCCAACGGGTAAGTCGGAGTTACAGGGGGAAAAACGTATTGAGGGACGTCGGATATTCCAACGGGTAAGTCGGAGTTACAGGGGGAAAAACGTATTGAGGGACGTCGGATATTCCAACGGGTAAGTCGGAGTTACAGGGGGAAAAACGTGTTGAGGGACGTCGGATATTTCAACGGGTAAGTCGGACCTACAGGGGGAAAAACGTATTGAGGGACGTCGGATATTCCAACGGGTAAGTCGGAGTTACAGGCGGAAAAACGTATTGAGGGACGTCGGATATTCCAACGGGTAAGTCGGAGTTACAGGGGAAAAAACGTATTGAGGGACGTCGGATATTCCAAAGGGTAAGTCGGAGTTACAGGGGAAAAAACGTGTTGAGGGACGTCGGATATTCCAACGGGTAAGTCGGAGTTACAGGGGGAAAAACGTATTGAGGGACGTCGGATATTCCAACGGGTAAGTCGGAGTTACAGGGGGAAAAACGTATTGAGGGACGTCGGATATTCCAACGGGTAAGTCGGACCTACAGGGGGAAAAACGTATTGAGGGACGTCGGATATTCCAAAGGGTAAGTCGGAGTTACAGGGGAAAAAACGTGTTGAGGGACGTCGGATATTCCAACGGGTAAGTCGGAGTTACAGGGGGAAAAACGTATTGAGGGACGTCGGATATTCCAACGGGTAAGTCGGACCTACAGGGGTAAAACGTGTTGAGGGACGTCGGATATTCCAAAGGGTAAGTCGGAGTTACAGGGGGAAAAACGTATTGTTTGGTGTCCTCAGCAGTTAGAGCCCAGCATGGACTCCCATAGAGGAGTACTGGAACTACTGCTGATCTAAATAATCGGACCTTAAGTTTCCGATTAATTCTCGTTGACTTCCAAATCCTGGAAAGCCTATTCAAGGCTGCCAATGCCTTTCCCTTACGTATTCGAAGGTCCTCACCTGACTTCCGGATCCATGGTGATCCCAGGTAACAGAAGAGGTCCACATGCTCAAGCATACCATCCTTTGAGCTTATGCTCATCCGGTTAGAGACTTGCTGAGGACTTTCAAAGTTAACTGTCAAAATTTTGGTCTTTCTGGAGTTAATAAAAAGACCAACACTAGAAGCAGCATGTTCTAATGAGCTGAGGAGCCGTTGGGTTCCCTCTAGTGATTCTGAGAGTACTCCTAAGTCATCAGCAAAGTCTAGATCAGTTAGGTACTTGGCAGGATTTCCTCGACTTCTGGAGCCAGTAGGTGGAGTTATCATCACCCCATCATCATTATGATGATCTAAGGACATGCGTAGAACATAGTCAACAACAATTATGAACAGGAATGGTGCAAGTGTGTCTCCTTGGAGGACTCCCCATAACACTTCGAATGGTTCTGTGTCACCGTCAACAGTAGACACAAATGTTGCCATCGTATACTGATCTGATTGCTGCAATAATTTCATCAGGAATCCCATATAATGAAAGTATGCTGAACATACGTGAGCGAGAGACTGAATCAAAGGCCTTGAAGAAATCAACAAAGAAAACAGCTTTCTTTTTTTGATAAATCTTCAATTATACTTCTAAGTGCCAAAATGGGCTCCATGGTCCCACGACCTTTACGGAACCAATTCTGATTTCCACGTAGCAGTCTTTCAATGGGATCCCTGATGCGATTTAATAGAAACGTAGCCTAGTAGTAGTGGATTAAATTAGCTTAGCAGTAGTAGCATAAAGTAGCCAAGCAGTAGTAGCATAAAGTAGCCAAGCAGTAGTAGCATAAAGTAGCCTAGCAGTAGTAGCATAAAGTAGCCTAGAGCAGTAGTAGCATAAAGTAGCCTAGCAGTAGTAGCATAAAGTAGCCAAGCAGTAGTAGCATAAAGTAGCCTAGAGCAGTAGTAGCATAAAGTAGCCTAGCAGTAGTAGCATAAAGTAGCCAAGCAGTAGTAGCATAAAGTAGCCAAGCAGTAGTAGCATAAAGTAGCCTAGCATTAGTAGCATAAAATAGCCTAGAGCAGTAGTAGCATAAAGTAGCCTAGAGCAGTAGTAGCATAAAGTAGCCAAGCAGTAGTAGCATAAAGTAGCCAAGCAGTAGTAGCATAAAGTAGCCAAGCAGTAGTAGCATAAAGTAGCCTAGCATTAGTAGCATAAAATAGCCTAGAGCAGTAGTAGCATAAAGTAGCCTAGAGCAGTAGTAGCATAAAGTAGCCAAGCAGTAGTAGCATAAAGTAGCCTAGCATTAGTAGCATAAAATAGCCTAGAGCAGTAGTAGCATAAAGTAGCCAAGCAGTAGTAGCATAAAGTAGCCAAGCAGTAGTAGCATAAAGTAGCCTAGAGCAGTAGTAGCATAAAGTAGCCTAGCAGTAGTAGCATAAAGTAGCCTAGCAGTAGTAGCATAAAGTAGCCAAGCAGTAGTAGCATAAAGTAGACTAGCAGTAGTAGCATAAAGTAGCCTAGCAGTAGTAGCCAAGCAGTAGTAGCATAAAGTAGCCTAGCAGTAGTAGCATAAAGTTGCCAAGCAGTAGTAGCATAAAGTAGCCTAGCATTAGTAGCATAAAGTAGCCAAGCAGTAGTAGCATAAAGTAGCCTAGCAGTAGTAGCATAAAGTAGCCAAGCAGTAGTAGCATAAAGTAGCCTAGCATTAGTAGCATAAAGTAGCCTAGCAGTAGTAGCATAAAGTAGCCAAGCAACTGTAGCATAAAGTAGCCAAGCAGTAGTAGCATAAAGTAGCCAAGCAGTAGTAGCATAAAGTAGCTAAGCAGTAGTAGCATTAAGTAGCCTAGCAGTAGTAGCATAAAGTAGCCAAGCAGTAGTAGCATAAAGTAGCCTAGCAGTAGTAGCATAAAGTAGCCAAGCAGTAGTAGCATAAAGTTGCCTAGCAGTAGTAGCATAAAGTTGCCTAGCAGTAGTAGCATAAAGTAGCCTAGCAGCTGTAGCATAAAGTAGCCAAGCAGTAGTAGCATAAAGTAGCCTAGCAGTAGTAGCATAAAGTAGCCTAGCAGTAGTAGCATAAAGTAGCCTAGCAGTAGTAGCATAAAGTAGCCTAGCAGTAGTAGCATAAAGTAGCCAAGCAGTAGTAGCATAAAGTAGCCTAGCAGTAGTAGCATAAAGTAGCCTAGCAGTAGTAGCATAAAGTAGCCAAGCAGTAGTAGCATAAAGTAGCCAAGCAGTAGTAGCATAAAGTAGCCAAGCAGTAGTAGCATAAAGTAGCCAAGCAGTAGTAGCATAAAGTAGCCTAGCAGTAGTAGCATAAAGTAGCCAAGCAGTAGTAGCATAAAGTAGCCTAGCAGTAGTAGCATAAAGTAGCCTAGCAGTAGTAGCCAAGCAGTAGTAGCATAAAGTAGCCAAGCAGTAGTAGCATAAAGTAGCCTAGCAGTAGTAGCATAAAGTAGCCTAGCAGTAGTAGCATAAAGTAGCCAAGCAGTAGTAGCATAAAGTAGCCTAGCAGTAGTAGCATAAAGTAGCCAAGCAGTAGTAGCATAAAGTAGCCTAGCAGTAGTAGCATAAAGTAGCCTAGCAGTAGTAGCCAAGCAGTAGTAGCATAAAGTAGCCAAGCAGTAGTAGCATAAAGTAGCCTAGCAGTAGTAGCATAAAGTTGCCTAGCAGTAGTAGCATAAAGTTGCCTAGCAGTAGTAGCATAAAGTAGCCTAGCAGTAGTAGCATAAAGTAGCCTAGCAGTAGTAGCATAAAGTAGCCTAGCAGTAGTAGCATAAAGTAGCCAAGCAGTAGTAGCATAAAGTAGCCAAGCAGTAGTAGCATAAAGTAGCCAAGCAGTAGTAGCATAAAGTTGCCTAGCAGTAGTAGCATAAAGTAGCCTAGCAGTAGTAGCATAAAGTAGCCTAGCAGTAGTAGCATAAAGTAGCCAAGCAGTAGTAGCATAAAGTAGCCTAGCAGTAGTAGCATAAAGTAGCCAAGCAGTAGTAGCATAAAGTAGCCAAGCAGTAGTAGCATAAAGTAGCCTAGCAGTAGTAGCATAAAGTAGCCTAGCAGTAGTAGCATAAAGTAGCCTAGCAGTAGTAGCATAAAGTAGCCAAGCAGTAGTAGCATAAAGTAGCCTAGCAGTAGTAGCATAAAGTAGCCTAGCAGTAGTAGCATAAAGTAGCTAAGCAGTAGTAGCATAAAGTAGCCTAGCAGTAGTAGCATAAAGTAGCCAAGCAGTAGTAGCATAAAGTAGCCTAGCAGTAGTAGCATAAAGTAGCCTAGCAGTAGTAGCATAAAGTAGCCTAGCAGCTGTAGCATAAAGTAGCCAAGCAGTAGTAGCATAAAGTAGCCAAGCAGTAGTAGCATAAAGTCGCCAAGCAGTAGTAGCATAAAGTAGCCTAGCAGTAGTAGCATAAAGTTGCCTAGCAGTAGTAGCCAAGCAGTAGTAGCATAAAGTAGCCAAGCAGTAGTAGCATAAAGTAGCCTAGCAGTAGTAGCATAAAGTAGCCAAGCAGTAGTAGCATAAATTAGCCAAGCAGTAGTAGCATAAAGTAGCCAAGCAGTAGTAGCATAAAGTAGCCTAGCAGTAGTAGCATAAAGTAGCCTAGCAGTAGTAGCATAAAGTAGCTAAGCAGTAGTAGCATAAAGTAGCCTAGCAGTAGTAGCATAAAGTAGCCAAGCAGTAGTAGCATAAAGTAGCCTAGCAGTAGTAGCATAAAGTAGCCTAGCAGTAGTAGCATAAAGTAGCCTAGCAGCTGTAGCATAAAGTAGCCAAGCAGTAGTAGCATAAAGTAGCCAAGCAGTAGTAGCATAAAGTCGCCAAGCAGTAGTAGCATAAAGTAGCCTAGCAGTAGTAGCATAAAGTTGCCTAGCAGTAGTAGCCAAGCAGTAGTAGCATAAAGTAGCCTAGCAGTAGTAGCATAAAGTAGCCTAGCAGCTGTAGCATAAAGTAGCCAAGCAGTAGTAGCATAAAGTAGCCAAGCAGTAGTAGCATAAAGTCGCCAAGCAGTAGTAGCATAAAGTAGCCTAGCAGTAGTAGCATAAAGTTGCCTAGCAGTAGTAGCCAAGCAGTAGTAGCATAAAGTAGCCTAGCAGTAGTAGCATAAAGTAGCCTAGCATTAGTAGCATAAAGTAGCCTAGCAGTAGTAGCATAAAGTAGCCTAGCAGTAGTAGCATAAAGTAGCCAAGCAGTAGTAGCATAAAGTAGCCTAGCAGTAGTAGCATAAAGTAGCCTAGCAGTAGTAGCATAAAGTAGCCTAGCAGTAGTAGCATAAAGTAGCCTAGCAGTAGTAGCATAAAGTAGCCTAGCAGTAGTAGCATAAAGTAGCCAAGCTGTAGTAGCATAAAGTAGCCTAGCAGTAGTAGCATAAAGTAGCCAAGCAGTAGTAGCATAAAGTAGCCTAGCAGTAGTAGCATAAAGTAGCCAAGCAGTAGTAGCATAAAGTAGCCTAGCAGTAGTAGCATAAAGTAGCCTAGCAGTAGTAGCATAAAGTAGCCAAGCAGTAGTAGCATAAAGTAGCCAAGCAGTAGTAGCATAAAGTTGCCTAGCAGTAGTAGCATAAAGTTGCCTAGCAGTAGTAGCATAAAGTAGCCTAGCAGTAGTAGCATAAAGTAGCCTAGCAGTAGTAGCATAAAGTAGCCTAGCAGTAGTAGCATAAAGTAGCCAAGCAGTAGTAGCATAAAGTAGCCAAGCAGTAGTAGCATAAAGTAGCCAAGCAGTAGTAGCATAAAGTTGCCTAGCAGTAGTAGCATAAAGTTGCCTAGCAGTAGTAGCATAAAGTAGCCTAGCAGTAGTAGCATAAAGTAGCCTAGCAGTAGTAGCATAAAGTAGCCAAGCAGTAGTAGCATAAAGTAGCCAAGCAGTAGTAGCATAAAGTAGCCTAGCAGTAGTAGCATAAAGTAGCCAAGCAGTAGTAGCATAAAGTAGCCTAGCAGTAGTAGCATAAAGTAGCCAAGCAGTAGTAGCATAAAGTAGCCTAGCAGTAGTAGCATAAAGTAGCCTAGCAGTAGTAGCATAAAGTAGCCTAGCAGCTGTAGCATAAAGTAGCCAAGCAGTAGTAGCATAAAGTAGCCAAGCAGTAGTAGCATAAAGTCGCCAAGCAGTAGTAGCATAAAGTAGCCTAGCAGTAGTAGCATAAAGTTGCCTAGCAGTAGTAGCCAAGCAGTAGTAGCATAAAGTAGCCAAGCAGTAGTAGCATAAAGTAGCCTAGCAGTAGTAGCATAAAGTAGCCAAGCAGTAGTAGCATAAAGTAGCCTAGCAGTAGTAGCATAAAGTAGCCAAGCAGTAGTAGCATAAAGTAGCCTAGCAGTAGTAGCATAAAGTAGCCTAGCAGTAGTAGCATAAAGTAGCCTAGCAGTAGTAGCATAAAGTAGCCTAGCAGTAGTAGCATAAAGTAGCCTAGCAGTAGTAGCATAAAGTAGCCTAGCAGTAGTAGCATAAAGTAGCCAAGCAGTAGTAGCATAAAGTAGCCTAGCAGTAGTAGCATAAAGTAGCCTAGCAGTAGTAGCATAAAAATCACTTGCAGGTTTTTCTATATACCGTTGTTATAAAACCCCCTCGTTGACGTTCAATGAGAATATCAAGGAAAGGGATCTTTCCATTAATCTCGATTTCAACAGTTACCTGTATTCTAGGATTTTTACTGTTTAGTGATTTTACCCATTCATACAAGTTTTGCCGGGATCCAATAAAAGCCACAAGGTAATCATCCATGTACCTAAATGAAAAGCCAACATATCCTCCGACTTCACCAGCACGTTGATCCATGTCCTCCTCCCAGTCTCCCATATTTTAATCTGCACCAATAGGTGAATAGTTTTTGCCCATTGCAAAACCATGGTGTTGTTTGTACCATCTATCTGCACCATCTGTATGTACCACTAGATTAGTATTATCTATCGAGAGTTTCAAAAATTGAACTACCTCTTTAGGTGTTAAAGGAGTGACCTCACCTAGTTCTTCATGAAAATCTCGAGTCTATCTTAAGGTAAAGGAAGGGCCTCATCAGTTGGTATCGATGTGAACATCACTGATACGTCAAGGGATACCAATATACAGTTGTCAGCAAGGAAATCATGCTCATGAATAATCTCCAGGGCCTCGAGTGCACTGCTAATAGACTTCCTGGGTTTTAGTAGAATTTGTAGACAATCATTTAGGTGTTTGTTCATTGTAAAATCAACACCACGATAGCCAGGGCATATAGGTCGCAATTTCAAATTCTCAATCCAAAAGGTTTTTCTGATTCGTTAGTTGATGTTGATTCAAATTTATGTGTTTTTACTTTGCCATAGTATGGCGCAGCTCTACTTGAGTTAATCTCAGTTGTTTATATAACTGGTATCGTGGTGGGTCATTATCTTTTAGCCAAGCATCTCTTCTACGATCTTTCACAGGAGGGGCTGCAAAGACAGACAGCAGTTTTTCTCTAAATAGTTTGACATACGTAGGTGATGGATCAGATTTCAATTCCTTATATAAAGGTGGTTTTAAATCTTTGGTGATTATCTCGTAATCTACTCTATTCATAAACAACAAGCGAACGGTTCTTATCAGCTTTCACCACAATAATATTAGGATCACAACGTAGCTGTTTAATAATATTGCATACCTTGGTTTCGATGAGTGAGTTGAGGTTTGGTTTTAGCCATATCTAGCACTACATTAGATGAGTTGTGTTGAAAATCTGAAATTGCCTCGAGTGAAACATCATTTTCTGGAATTTTACTGGTCGCCAAACCAATAACATTCTGACAACATGGCGGGTGCGGTGACAACGCACCACCACATCCAGTGTAGGATTCTTAGGAGGTTTCAATGCGAAATTCGCACCTAGTGAAAGCACAGCATGTTCCTCATCAGTAAGAGTTTTATCCGAAAGGTTGATAACTGTTTCTTTTCATCCTTTTATTCTATTGCTCTTATTTCGAGAAAACACATGATTGTTGCTTAACCATAAATCCACAAATTTTTTATCTTTTCGAAGTTGACAGACCTGGAATTCTTGGCGGAAAGTTTGATCTGCGAACTGTATTATTGACTGCAGGAAATTTGATGGAATGCGATCCCAAAAACGATTCAACACCGATTTACGTTGTGCTTCCAAAGAGAAAACATCGGACCGTGTTTTATTTCTCATTGACCGAACTCGTTCAAATTCCGCTTTTTTCAACCACTTCCCATCAGCTGATGATTGTAGATGAAGATTATTCAACCGTAAACCTTTGGGAACAAGGTTAGCGTGCAGACAGTCGCGAAGGAAGAACGAGTGTGATTGACTGCGAGCTAGCTTTCGCGTAAGTGTGACATATTCATTAACCTGTTTGCGGAACACCCGACCAAGGGTGGAAATATCAAGGTTATGTACTGTTGCCAAACCGAAACTAACGGATTTACAGAACTCCAGTGTTGTCTACTCCATCCGGTGTAGTTGTGCTAAAAGATATATGGGTGAAGCAGGACAAGGGTGTTGGGCTCACCAATCATCTAAGTCAGCTTTCGGGGGGTATAAAAACTGTACTCCAAATTTTGACGAGGCAAAAATACTGTATCGTGAGAATAACCCTTTCTGAGATTGCTTATTGAATCTGCGTTTATTAGGATATATGAACGTCATGAAGACATCGTATATGAAAGTAACACAGACACATCTATTAACAGAAACTTGGGGGCTGAACTAAGCGACAGCTGGTTCCCTTCAATTACTCGTTTTCTTAATTGAAAACATTATTGGAACAAAAACTCATTCTTCAGTATTTCTGTCTAATAAACTCCAATATTATTGTGCTTGAAAAAGTTCGTAATTTAGCGTACGAAACGACGCACTACTTATATTACACTTGTGTGGTTGTCAGTCCTTCACTTTAATATTAATTTTATTATTCTATATAGAATTAGACCTCACACAGGGAAACTGCTGCGTAAGAGCCAAAACGGATTTCGACCAAATAGATTCAACAATAGGTCAGATACTTGCACTACGGAGACTGATTGAAGGAATTAAGTCAAAGAATCTCCCCGCAGTCATGACTTTTGTGGACTTCAAGGTGGCATTCGACTCCATTCATAGAGGTAAAATGCCTGAAATCCTAAGAGCTTATGGAATACCAGAAGTAATTGTTGCAGGCATTGGATGGTTATATTGTGATACAGAAGCGCAGGTACTCTCACCAGATGGTGAAACTGAGTTCTTCTCAAACCTGGCTGGCGTACTGCAAGGTGACACATTGGCGCCATTACTATTTCTAATTGTACTGAATTACGCAATGAGGACGGCCACAAAGGGTGAAGATCTGGGATTCACACTTCAAGAACGCAGAAGTAGTAGATATCCGGCATCTACAGTCGCAGGCACCGACTTTGCGGATGACATCGCCCTGCTCTCTAATACGCTAGCAGATGCACAGCTTCTACTAAATAAAGTGGAGAGGGCTGCCAAGGAGATTGGATTGCATATAAATGCTACCAAGACCGATTCATGACCTTTAATGTTGATGGAAACTTGACAACCATTGATAATAATCAACTAAGGAAGGTCGACGACTTCCAGTACCTTGGATCATAGATAGAGAGTAGCAAAAAGGACATAGAAGTTAGGAATGCAAAGGCTTGGGTAGCTCTATCAAAAATGGATACCATCTGGAAATCAGATCTCTCCAGGCACCTGAAGTCCAAGTTCTTTCGAGCCACAGTGGAGAGTGTATTATTTTTATACGGGGGTGAGACCTGGACACTGACTAAATCACTTGAACAACGAAGTGATGGTTGCTACACAAGACTACTAAGGGTAGCCTTAAACATCAGCTGGAGACAACACAGGACAAACGCCGAACTTTACGGTACAATGCCACCTGTATCAACCACCCTCCGTGAACGCAGATTAAGATTCAGTGGGCACTGCTGGCGAAGTAAAGACGAGGTCTTACCAGATATACTTTTCTGGCAACCAACTCATGGAAAGCGTAGTCGTGGACAACCGGCCATAACATATATAGGTCAACTTGAAAGGGACACTGAACTTGGGAGAAACAAAATTTCAACAACTATGGAGAATCGGGAAGCCTGGAAGGATCTCATTTCCTCTGTCCGAGTTCGCTCGACCTAGTAGTAGTAGTAGTAGTAGTATGGAACTATTTTCATAATATTTCCTTAGAAACTTCTTATATGCTACTTTTGTTAGGTGGATATGATGACTAGGGTTCATAGAAATGTAATAAAATGTGTGTAAAATTGCAAAGTTCAAACTTTGCTCGTCTGTATTTCAAAACGACGATGGATTCTGTTCTTGAGATTTGGTAGGTGATTAAAGGGAATAAAACACTTTCAAAATATTTTACATTTGAGTTTGTTTACATTCCTGTTGCCATGGTAATAAGTATAATGAAAAATTTGAATAATTGTCTACCAATTCTATAAAACACCATTTTTATTCGGTTTGTCGGTCTAAATAATAAGTTAAAATTGCCAGCATTTTATTTTATAATTCGTCAATTGTGAATCATATTTCTAAAGGACGATATTTGCCAATAAACAAAACTGTCCAATCAGAGAGCAAGACCTGTGGTAGCATGATTTTTACATTCCAGAATGTTAAATTTCGGTTAGCAATTATTCGAAACAAAGGACAGCCACCAGGCATGTTTGTTGCAAATCATATAAATAGTAAATAAGAGCCCAATTTCTAGCTGGCGGTCATAATGGGAAAATATCGTATACCCATCACCATGGAAACGGGGTTGAAAAAATATTTAAATGTAAAATATTTTGATAGAATTTTATTCCCTTTACTCACATATAAAATCTCAAGAACAGAATCAGAATCCCCAATCGTCTTGAATTACTACAGGCGCGCCAAGTTTGAACTTTGCATCCGGTTACCTTGACAACAACAATGTACAAATTCCAGAAAGACATTTTATTACATTTCTATGAACCCTAGTCATCATATCCACCTAACAAAAGTAGCATATATCAAGTTTCTAAGAAAATATTATGAAAATAGTGTCATAAATAGGAAAATGATCGGTTTTTCCGCTAATTTCAGGAATCCGCTCTCTGCATGACCTGTTATTTAATACCGCTACCGGTACACCTTGGATATGATACAGGTAGGCCAGGCCTACCATGATCGGAACTCTTATTGGCAGTTAGGTACCGGTAGCTGGCAGGTACGTGGTTGCTACTTGCTGGTTGAATGTCATTAATAATTATAAGATTGGAATTGTGTAGTCCTACCAATGCAATATGGTAGGCCTACCTTTTATACTACTGTACTAGGCCTATGGCGTTCATTCCATTAGGCCTATTAACAATACTGCAATATGATGTATACCGGTACCCGCGTATATATAGCGGCGTTCCTGGTTGCCGTAGTAACCGCATCCGATGCTACAGACTCCCGTAACGCCGGCAGTAGTAGCCCAACCTACATTGAACAAGTAGTGAGTCACGACTATTACAGCAGTGAGTGGCTGTCCGCCGGGTGCGATACCTATTGGGTTGCCTTAGATGGCCTGGATGGAGTTGTTTCGCTAACCGATTCTCTTCTCACCCCATCCGACGGACTTCGATACGAAGTTGTCTACCTAGACTTCAAGTTCCCCTACTACGATATGAACGTGAGTAACGTATCCATTAGCAACGGGGGGTTTATGTGGGTCTCGAACGCCAGTAAACATGCGTTCTTATCGGATGTGCAATACGTGGCCCCGCTGAAACTGAAGGCGGGTTACGGGCGTGGCAACGGGGGCGGAATCCGGTACCATCAGGACGCGACGAGACTGGTTGTCCTGTGGGATCGCGTCGATATCCCCTCCGCTAGTATAACAACCTCCAACTCAAGTACAGCCCCTGAAACTAATTATATCACAGTAACTTTCCAAGCTATTTTATTTTCCAACGGATCTATTATCTTCCTTTACAAAAACTTCCCTTTATCGAATTCGGTACAGTTTGTATCGGGTATTAGCGACGCCTACGCAGATATCGCCCTGTTTACCAATATAATCACCGTAACCGAGTACCATAAAGTGAGTCTGGATGTGTCCCGCATCCGTTCCGGGGCCGGGTACCGTATCCACCCGCTGCCTACCTGTGTCGCCCACACAGACTGCCCCGGTTGTCTCGGCAGCGAGAGCTCGCTCACCTGCTACTGGTGTCCGGCCATAGCGCTGTGTTCCAACACGATGGATAAAAATCGACGGTTTTGGGTGGCGGCGCGGTGCGACTACAAGAGTTCTCAGTGCGAGTCGAGTCGCGTGAGCCTCACGCCATCAAACCCCGCTCCGGTGAGCCACACGCCACCGAACCCCGCTCCAGTGAGCCACACGCCACCTAACCCCGCTCCAACCAACCCCGTACTCCCTGACTCCAACCCCACTACTACCGAACTCCAACCCAACGAGTTCTCTACTGTTGTAGAACCCGGTTTACTTTTCGCCTTGGCGGTTGGTTTTGTTGTACTCCTTTTCGTTTCCGGCTGGGTTTTCTACGCTTACCGACACCCCAACTCGCCCTCGGGTATGTTCCTTATTGAACACAGACCCATGTTGCTATGGAGGCGAGATCCCCCCACTGGTTCTACAGACAACGACCCTTCTAGTCTACGTAATCTACAACATTGGCGATCTCTAGATGATGACTCAGTTGAATCTT
The DNA here is from genome assembly GCA_032718475.1 of Nemertoderma westbladi. Taxonomy (NCBI): domain Eukaryota; kingdom Metazoa; phylum Xenacoelomorpha; order Nemertodermatida; family Nemertodermatidae; genus Nemertoderma; species Nemertoderma westbladi. The sequence goes on from JAUCBJ010004072.1 coordinate 30,946, forward strand.
AATTATCAACCCTATTTATTATAGTTGTCTGTTGTAAATATCTCTCGTATTATATTTATATACTGTAGGTAATTGTATGTAGTTTAGATATAAATATTGTGTTTGGCGTCACATTGATTATTTATTCTCCAGTCGTTAGGTAACTCGATTGTTGCAGAATTTTTTATGCAGAAACTACTTAATGTTAACAAAGATGCAATAATTGTTAATTAATTTACTTAAATTAGTTACAGTTAGTGGTAGGTGTTCGAGCGCGGTTCGAGATTAACTAAACGTCAAGGGATCATTAAACATATAAACGTGTTACGTAATTTTATTCCACTCGATCCCACAGCTCTTCAAAGCCACACATCTACAAAAATTTCGATGAATTTGGATAATTTAATTTGGATGTTTTTCAGATTTTTTTTAAATAAATTGGAAGGGATTGCCTGTTACGACAATAATTGCTAATATTCTATTTTTTCCTACGAAAAATTATAAAAAGATGTAAATTATGTAAGTCGGGTTGAGATGAGATAAATTCTTTTGAATTATGTAAGTCGGGTCGAGATGAGATACTACAGGATCGGCATGCTGCATTGCAGCTGCATTTTTAAGAATGCTGTGCCGGCTTGTCAACAAAATTGCACCGCCACAACTCCCTATCACCCATGACATTTGCTAGATCATCCGCATCTTCAAGGCCAGTGTCCTTTAAGATGCGTCTCAAGAAAGTCATTGGCTGTCCACCATGCTTATTCACTCCATGAGGCTGCCAAAGTACAAGATTATGCACTGGCTGGTCCTCACGGCGAAAGCATTGTCCTGCAAAGCGGAGGCGATTTTGTTCTAGTGTCAACCTTGGGGGAACCAATGAGATACCTCCAATGTTATAGAGTGTCTGGTTGGAGATGTGTGCATTGTATTTGACACAATGAACCCGGCGTAGCATTCTTGTGAATGTGCCATCCAGAGATTTGGTGTTCTCAGCAGTTAGAGCCCAGCATGGACTCCCATAGAGGAGTACTGGAACTACTGCTGCTCTAAATAATCGGACCTTAAGTGTCCGATTAATTCTCGGTGACTTCCAAATCCAGGAAAGCTTATTAAGGCTGCCCATGCCTTTCCCTTACGTAGTTGATCCTTAGTCCTTTGTAGTTGATTGGTAGTAGCCCGGTGCGTAGTATAGCGTTTGTAGTTGATTGGTAGTAGCCCGATGCGTAGTATAGCGTTTGTAGTTGATTAGTAGTAGCCCGATGCGTAGTATAGCGTTTGTAGTTGATTAGTAGTAGCCCGATGCGTAGTATAGCGTTTGTAGTTGATTGGTAGTAGCCCGATGCGTAGTATAGCGTTTGTAGTTGATTAGTAGTAGCCCGATGCGTAGTATATCGTTGTAGTTGATTAGTAGTAGCCCGATGCGTAGTATATCGTTGTAGTTGATTAGTAGTAGCCCGATGCGTAGTATAGCGTTTGTAGTTGATTAGTAGTAGCCCGATGCGTAGTATATCGTTGTAGTTGATTAGTAGTAGCCCGATGCGTAGTATAGCGTTTGTAGTTGATTGGTAGTAGCCCGATGCGTAGTATAGCGTTTGTAGTTGATTGGTAGTAGCCCGATGCGTAGTATATCGTTGTAGTTGATTAGTAGTAGCCCGATGCGTAGTATATCGTTGTAGTTGATTAGTAGTAGCCCGATGCGTAGTATATCGTTGTAGTTGATTAGTAGTAGCCCGATGCGTAGTATAGCGTTTGTAGTTGATTAGTAGTAGCCCGATGCGTAGTATAGCGTTTGTAGTTGATTGGTAGTAGCCCGATGCGTAGTATAGCGTTTGTAGTTGATTAGTAGTAGCCCGATGCGTAGTATATCGTTGTAGTTGATTAGTAGTAGCCCGATGCGTAGTATATCGTTGTAGTTGATTAGTAGTAGCCCGATGCGTAGTATAGCGTTTGTAGTTGATTAGTAGTAGCCCGATGCGTAGTATATCGTTGTAGTTGATTAGTAGTAGCCCGATGCGTAGTATATCGTTTGTAGTTGATTGGTAGTAGCCCGATGCGTAGTATAGCGTTTGTAGTTGATTAGTAGTAGCCCGATGCGTAGTATAGCGTTTGTAGTTGATTAGTAGTAGCCCGATGCGTAGTATAGCGTTTGTAGTTGATTAGTAGTAGCCCGATGCGTAGTATATCGTTTGTAGTTGATTAGTAGTAGCCCGATGCGTAGTATAGCGTTTGTAGTTGATTAGTAGTAGCCCGATGCGTAGTATAGCGTTTGTAGTTGATTAGTAGTAGCCCGATGCGTAGTATAGCGTTTGTAGTTGATTAGTAGTAGCCCGATGCGTAGTATAGCGTTTGTAGTTGATTAGTAGTAGCCCGATGCGTAGTATAGCGTTTGTAGTTGATTAGTAGTAGCCCGATGCGTAGTATATCGTTTGTAGTTGATTAGTAGTAGCCCGATGCGTAGTATAGCGTTTGTAGTTGATTAGTAGTAGCCCGATGCGTAGTATAGCGTTTGTAGTTGATTAGTAGTAGCCCGATGCGTAGTATAGCGTTTGTAGTTGATTAGTAGTAGCCCGATGCGTAGTATAGCGTTTGTAGTTGATTAGTAGTAGCCCGATGCGTAGTATATCGTTTGTAGTTGATTAGTAGTAGCCCGATGCGTAGTATATCGTTGTAGTTGATTAGTAGTAGCCCGATGCGTAGTATAGCGTTTGTAGTTGATTAGTAGTAGCCCGATGCGTAGTATAGCGTTTGTAGTTGATTAGTAGTAGCCCGATGCGTAGTATAGCGTTTGTAGTTGATTAGTAGTAGCCCGATGCGTAGTATAGCGTTTGTAGTTGATTAGTAGTAGCCCGATGCGTAGTATAGCGTTTGTAGTTGATTAGTAGTAGCCCGATGCGTAGTATAGCGTTTGTAGTTGATTAGTAGTAGCCCGATGCGTAGTATAGCGTTTGTAGTTGATTAGTAGTAGCCCGATGCGTAGTATAGCGTTTGTAGTTGATTAGTAGTAGCCCGATGCGTAGTATAGCGTTTGTAGTTGATTAGTAGTAGCCCGATGCGTAGTATAGCGTTTGTAGTTGATTAGTAGTAGCCCGATGCGTAGTATAGCGTTTGTAGTTGATTAGTAGTAGCCCGATGCGTAGTATAGCGTTTGTAGTTGATTAGTAGTAGCCCGATGCGTAGTATATCGTTGTAGTTGATTAGTAGTAGCCCGATGCGTAGTATAGCGTTTGTAGTTGATTAGTAGTAGCCCGATGCGTAGTATAGCGTTTGTAGTTGATTAGTAGTAGCCCGATGCGTAGTATAGCGTTTGTAGTTGATTAGTAGTAGCCCGATGCGTAGTATAGCGTTTGTAGTTGATTAGTAGTAGCCCGATGCGTAGTATAGCGTTTGTAGTTGATTAGTAGTAGCCCGATGCGTAGTATATCGTTTGTAGTTGATTAGTAGTAGCCCGATGCGTAGTATATCGTTGTAGTTGATTAGTAGTAGCCCGATGCGTAGTATAGCGTTTGTAGTTGATTAGTAGTAGCCCGATGCGTAGTATAGCGTTTGTAGTTGATTAGTAGTAGCCCGATGCGTAGTATAGCGTTTGTAGTTGATTAGTAGTAGCCCGATGCGTAGTATAGCGTTTGTAGTTGATTAGTAGTAGCCCGATGCGTAGTATAGCGTTTGTAGTTGATTAGTAGTAGCCCGATGCGTAGTATAGCGTTTGTAGTTGATTAGTAGTAGCCCGATGCGTAGTATAGCGTTTGTAGTTGATTAGTAGTAGCCCGATGCGTAGTATAGCGTTTGTAGTTGATTAGTAGTAGCCCGATGCGTAGTATAGCGTTTGTAGTTGATTAGTAGTAGCCCGATGCGTAGTATAGCGTTTGTAGTTGATTAGTAGTAGCCCGATGCGTAGTATAGCGTTTGTAGTTGATTAGTAGTAGCCCGATGCGTAGTATAGCGTTTGTAGTTGATTAGTAGTAGCCCGATGCGTAGTATAGCGTTTGTAGTTGATTAGTAGTAGCCCGATGCGTAGTATAGCGTTTGTAGTTGATTAGTAGTAGCCCGATGCGTAGTATAGCGTTTGTAGTTGATTAGTAGTAGCCCGATGCGTAGTATAGCGTTTGTAGTTGATTAGTAGTAGCCCGATGCGTAGTATAGCGTTTGTAGTTGATTAGTAGTAGCCCGATGCGTAGTATAGCGTTTGTAGTTGATTAGTAGTAGCCCGATTCGTAGTATAGCGTTTGTAGTTGATTAGTAGTAGCCCGATGCGTAGTATAGCGTTTGTAGTTGATTAGTAGTAGCCCGATGCGTAGTATAGCGTTTGTAGTTGATTGGTAGTAGCCCGATGCGTAGTATAGCGTTTGTAGTTGATTAGTAGTAGCCCGATGCGTAGTATAGCGTTTGTAGTTGATTAGTAGTAGCCCGATGCGTAGTATAGCGTTTGTAGTTGATTGGTAGTAGCCCGATGCGTAGTATAGCGTTTGTAGTTGATTAGTAGTAGCCCGATGCGTAGTATAGCGTTTGTAGTTGATTAGTAGTAGCCCGATGCGTAGTATATCGTTTGTAGTTGATTAGTAGTAGCCCGATGCGTAGTATATCGTTGTAGTTGATTAGTAGTAGCCCGATGCGTAGTATAGCGTTTGTAGTTGATTGGTAGTAGCCCGATGCGTAGTATAGCGTTTGTAGTTTTTTTTTTTAGACAGCCTTGGAGATTTTTTTTTTATTATTCCGATATGTATATTATAATTATCGCAAAAACGCACTAAATGATCAATAGCATATTGCTTGCAGTACAGATGGTAACAACTCCATTACACAGTTACAATGAGCAATAATTATGTAATATACCATACCAGTCCCCGCATAATCGATCAAACACTCTAAGCAAAGCCCCCTGGTATCCCGGCGCCGTCCTCAAGCCCCAAACCGCTTCGCCATCTCACCCGCGACCCTCGCAGGCAATGGGAAGTGCCGCGGATTATCGCGAACGATATGCGTGCACGCACCCACCCCATTACCGAACTGTATGGTTTCCCCCAGTTGGTGTGTAGGCGGTCTGCGATGATTCGCAACAGCTTATTGGCCTGCGGTGCCAGTATGCCGTCGCATGAGGCGACGAAAGGGGAGAAATCACCTCGGCGGGCGGAAACTGCGGCTGTATATAAGCGTTTCTTCTCCTCTTCCGCTGACTCCAATACCGACCTCACGGAGCGCCCAGCATAAGACACGGCGTCAAGGTTAATTGTACGTATGTCAATCAACGCCTGTGTCTGGGTACTGAACGCTCCCCTAATGCCGACATCGCATCGCAGACCAGCCCCGTCGCCATCCTCGTGCTGCTCGCGGACCACTGGCTCGAGCATAACGTTTCGCGGTCCGAATGCCAGGGCCGCGAGGTCACCGACTGCGTCGCGGAGCTCGTTGTGACGCTGAATCACTAGACCACCCTTCTTACAATTCAACCCGTGGTTGAGATCAAACCCAGCGCCACAACCGTCGCATCTGCAAGGGACACCTACGAGGGGTCTACCATACCGAACAGCCACAGCGTCCCTAAACTCCCGGGGTGAGAGGTCAAACTGGTGTTCGGCTACCGGAAGAGAGGATAGCCAGCCGCCGGTCCTGAACTCCGCCGCCCGTTGGACAGCGACACGCTGGTGCTCCGCCATTCCTTCCAACGCTTCCTCCTGCTGGGCTTTCTCCATACCCTGCCTCTCTTTCCGAGATGTCATGCGCGCTCCCTCCATGCACTTCAGGTGGGTGGCTAAGGAGAATGGCTCCTTCCCGGCGATCGCGTTCACCAGCGACTGTGTCCCAAGTTCTGATACAGCAAAGTTGGTATCGGCCTCGTTAACCGGGTTCCGCAACCCCAGACCACCCATTCGCGGAGACAGGGCAAACAACTTGAGTTCTGGTTGCGAAATTCGCCCATCGAAGACTGCCGGCAGGAACCTATCGCTGATCGCTTCCTCTAGCACATCGAACTGACTGCTGCAGTCTGGGACAACGCGTTGGAGGTATGCCCACTCCCGTTGGAGTGAGCAAACTACGGCTGAGAAAGCAGCGTGGGGTTGGGCCTCCGCCACCTCGGCCATCTTGTCTACTGAGGCTACCCAGGATGCGATTTTGGCGCCGACATACTTCACACACTCCGACTCGCTACCAATAAACCCGCCCAGAAATCGGTGTCCTGTAACGATGTTAATATTGTGCTCGGCGAATACACTTTGGGCTTCCTCCAGAAACTCCGGAGCCACAACGAGAAAGCTCTTGGCGGACTGAGGGTAATATCCGAGAGCAGGGCCCAGACGAAGTAAGTGCTCGTACCACTCGAGAATATCCTGGAGCTTTCCGGCACCTGAAGAGTCGTCAGCGAACCAACTTTGGCGAACCTTAAGTGATGGCAACTCGTGGATTAAAGGGAGGATGCCTGAAGCGTAAAAAGGCATAGCTAAAGGATCTCCTTGTGTTACACCCTCTTCGCTGAACAGCACAGCATCGGTTCCCTTTATTGTCAGAATGCTGTGTCCACGGTAACAGTTGAAGAGAAACATTGAACATCGAGGCCACAGCTGCCTGACGTTCCACAAGGCTGCGACTCGGTTCAGCGAATTGAAGGCATTAGCTGCATCAACCATAATAATGCCCCATCCATCCTCACTATGTTCGTCGAAGACCGAGCGCATTGAATGTACCCCGGCCTCCACACCTGCCATCACGCCCGCAGATAACTGCTCTGCGCCACACGTAGTGGTGACATCATCTCCAGTTGCTTCTGCCATTGATCTACCCAAGATTCGGCGGAGGCACTCCCCTATGCCTATGGGCCTAACCCCGGGGCACTTATCGAGGGCAATAAGTCTGCTAGCCATCAGCGACCGAACTGATTCCCATGGCACTACACTGTTAGCAAGTGAACACGCAATAGAGGCAATAGATTCGCGTAAACGCTGGCTATGTGCCCCATACCGGATAAGGTAGTCCCGCCAGCGTGTTGAGTCGCTACCGGCTGGCCCACCACTCCCTTTCAGTCGCCGCGCTGTCGACTCTATGTGCGCGGCTGTGATCTCGACATCAACCCGAAGTGGCAACTCATCATCACACACTAATAAGGCCTCGGCTTTGGGTGCAGCTGCTGCTGGATGCTTCTCGCTGAGAACATCAAGGACTCTCACCCGCTGTTGGTTTACTTCAATTTCCGATTCCGGATCTAGAACACTACCGGTCTCACGCCCCGTGACCCAGCGAACAGCACTCCTTACCTTCCCTTCCATCATGAGCCTAGAGAAAATTTTATAGCGTTTGTAGTTGATTAGTAGTAGCCCGATGCGTAGTATAGCGTTTGTAGTTGATTAGTAGTAGCCCGATGCGTAGTATAGCGTTTGTAGTTGATTAGTAGTAGCCCGATGCGTAGTATAGCGTTTGTAGTTGATTGGTAGTAGCCCGATGCGTAGTATAGCGTTTGTAGTTGATTAGTAGTAGCCCGATGCGTAGTATAGCGTTTGTAGTTGATTAGTAGTAGCCCGATGCGTAGTATAGCGTTTGTAGTTGATTGGTAGTAGCCCGATGCGTAGTATAGCGTTTGTAGTTGATTAGTAGTAGCCCGATGCGTAGTATAGCGTTTGTAGTTGATTAGTAGTAGCCCGATGCGTAGTATAGCGTTTGTAGTTGATTAGTAGTAGCCCGATGCGTAGTATAGCGTTTGTAGTTGATTAGTAGTAGCCCGATGCGTAGTATAGCGTTTGTAGTTGATTAGTAGTAGCCCGATGCGTAGTATAGCGTTTGTAGTTGATTAGTAGTAGCCCGATGCGTAGTATAGCGTTTGTAGTTGATTAGTAGTAGCCCGATGCGTAGTATAGCGTTTGTAGTTGATTAGTAGTAGCCCGATGCGTAGTATAGCGTTTGTAGTTGATTAGTAGTAGCCCGATGCGTAGTATAGCGTTTGTAGTTGATTAGTAGTAGCCCGATGCGTAGTATAGCGTTTGTAGTTGATTAGTAGTAGCCCGATGCGTAGTATAGCGTTTGTAGTTGATTAGTAGTAGCCCGATGCGTAGTATAGCGTTTGTAGTTGATTGGTAGTAGCCCGATGCGTAGTATAGCGTTTGTAGTTGATTAGTAGTAGCCCGATGCGTAGTATAGCGTTTGTAGTTGATTAGTAGTAGCCCGATGCGTAGTATAGCGTTTGTAGTTGATTAGTAGTAGCCCGATGCGTAGTATAGCGTTTGTAGTTGATTGGTAGTAGCCCGATGCGTAGTATAGCGTTTGTAGTTGATTAGTAGTAGCCCGATGCGTAGTATAGCGTTTGTAGTTGATTAGTAGTAGCCCGATGCGTAGTATATAGTTTGTAGTTGATTAGTAGTAGCCCGATGCGTAGTATAGCGTTTGTAGTTGATTAGTAGTAGCCCGATGCGTAGTATAGCGTTTGTAGTTGATTAGTAGTAGCCCGATGCGTAGTATAGCGTTTGTAGTTGATTGGTAGTAGCCCGATGCGTAGTATATAGTTTGTAGTTGATTAGTAGTAGCCCGATGCGTAGTATAGCGTTTGTAGTTGATTAGTAGTAGCCCGATGCGTAGTATAGCGTTTGTAGTTGATTAGTAGTAGCCCGATGCGTAGTATAGCGTTTGTAGTTGATTAGTAGTAGCCCGATGCGTAGTATAGCGTTTGTAGTTGATTGGTAGTAGCCCGATGCGTAGTATATAGTTTGTAGTTGATTAGTAGTAGCCCGATGCGTAGTATAGCGTTTGTAGTTGATTAGTAGTAGCCCGATGCGTAGTATAGCGTTTGTAGTTGATTGGTAGTAGCCCGATGCGTAGTATAGCGTTTGTAGTTGATTGGTAGTAGCCCGATGCGTAGTATAGCGTTTGTAGTTGATTAGTAGTAGCCCGATGCGTAGTATAGCGTTTGTAGTTGATTAGTAGTAGCCCGATGCGTAGTATATAGTTTGTAGTTGATTAGTAGTAGCCCGATGCGTAGTATAGCGTTTGTAGTTGATTAGTAGTAGCCCGATGCGTAGTATAGCGTTTGTAGTTGATTAGTAGTAGCCCGATGCGTAGTATAGCGTTTGTAGTTGATTAGTAGTAGCCCGATGCGTAGTATAGCGTTTGTAGTTGATTAGTAGTAGCCCGATGCGTAGTATAGCGTTTGTAGTTGATTAGTAGTAGCCCGATGCGTAGTATAGCGTTTGTAGTTGATTAGTAGTAGCCCGATGCGTAGTATAGCGTTTGTAGTTGATTAGTAGTAGCCCGATGCGTAGTATAGCGTTTGTAGTTGATTAGTAGTAGCCCGATGCGTAGTATAGCGTTTGTAGTTGATTAGTAGTAGCCCGATGCGTAGTATAGCGTTTGTAGTTGATTAGTAGTAGCCCGATGCGTAGTATATCGTTTGTAGTTGATTAGTAGTAGCCCGATGCGTAGTATAGCGTTTGTAGTTGATTAGTAGTAGCCCGATGCGTAGTATAGCGTTTGTAGTTGATTAGTAGTAGCCCGATGCGTAGTATAGCGTTTGTAGTTGATTAGTAGTAGCCCGATGCGTAGTATAGCGTTTGTAGTTGATTGGTAGTAGCCCGATGCGTAGTATATCGTTTGTAGTTGATTAGTAGTAGCCCGATGCGTAGTATAGCGTTTGTAGTTGATTAGTAGTAGCCCGATGCGTAGTATAGCGTTTGTAGTTGATTGGTAGTAGCCCGATGCGTAGTATAGCGTTTGTAGTTGATTGGTAGTAGCCCGATGCGTAGTATAGCGTTTGTAGTTGATTAGTAGTAGCCCGATGCGTAGTATAGCGTTTGTAGTTGATTAGTAGTAGCCCGATGCGTAGTATAGCGTTTGTAGTTGATTAGTAGTAGCCCGATGCGTAGTATAGCGTTTGTAGTTGATTAGTAGTAGCCCGATGCGTAGTATAGCGTTTGTAGTTGATTAGTAGTAGCCCGATGCGTAGTATAGCGTTTGTAGTTGATTAGTAGTAGCCCGATGCGTAGTATAGCGTTTGTAGTTGATTAGTAGTAGCCCGATGCGTAGTATAGCGTTTGTAGTTGATTAGTAGTAGCCCGATGCGTAGTATAGCGTTTGTAGTTGATTAGTAGTAGCCCGATGCGTAGTATATCGTTTGTAGTTGATTAGTAGTAGCCCGATGCGTAGTATAGCGTTTGTAGTTGATTAGTAGTAGCCCGATGCGTAGTATAGCGTTTGTAGTTGATTAGTAGTAGCCCGATGCGTAGTATAGCGTTTGTAGTTGATTAGTAGTAGCCCGATGCGTAGTATATCGTTTGTAGTTGATTAGTAGTAGCCCGATGCGTAGTATAGCGTTTGTAGTTGATTAGTAGTAGCCCGATGCGTAGTATAGCGTTTGTAGTTGATTAGTAGTAGCCCGATGCGTAGTATAGCGTTTGTAGTTGATTAGTAGTAGCCCGATGCGTAGTATATCGTTGTAGTTGATTAGTAGTAGCCCGATGCGTAGTATAGCGTTTGTAGTTGATTGGTAGTAGCCCGATGCGTAGTATATCGTTTGTAGTTGATTAGTAGTAGCCCGATGCGTAGTATAGCGTTTGTAGTTGATTGGTAGTAGCCCGATGCGTAGTATAGCGTTTGTAGTTGATTAGTAGTAGCCCGATGCGTAGTATAGCGTTTGTAGTTGATTGGTAGTAGCCCGATGCGTAGTATAGCGTTTGTAGTTGATTGGTAGTAGCCCGATGCGTAGTATAGCGTTTGTAGTTGATTAGTAGTAGCCCGATGCGTAGTATAGCGTTTGTAGTTGATTAGTAGTAGCCCGATGCGTAGTATAGCGTTTGTAGTTGATTGGTAGTAGCCCGATGCGTAGTATATCGTTTGTAGTTGATTAGTAGTAGCCCGATGCGTAGTATAGCGTTTGTAGTTGATTGGTAGTAGCCCGATGCGTAGTATAGCGTTTGTAGTTGATTAGTAGTAGCCCGATGCGTAGTATAGCGTTTGTAGTTGATTAGTAGTAGCCCGATGCGTAGTATAGCGTTTGTAGTTGATTAGTAGTAGCCCGATGCGTAGTATAGCGTTTGTAGTTGATTAGTAGTAGCCCGATGCGTAGTATAGCGTTTGTAGTTGATTAGTAGTAGCCCGATGCGTAGTATATCGTTTGTAGTTGATTAGTAGTAGCCCGATGCGTAGTATAGCGTTTGTAGTTGATTAGTAGTAGCCCGATGCGTAGTATAGCGTTTGTAGTTGATTAGTAGTAGCCCGATGCGTAGTATAGCGTTTGTAGTTGATTAGTAGTAGCCCGATGCGTAGTATAGCGTTTGTAGTTGATTAGTAGTAGCCCGATGCGTAGTATAGCGTTTGTAGTTGATTAGTAGTAGCCCGATGCGTAGTATAGCGTTTGTAGTTGATTAGTAGTAGCCCGATGCGTAGTATAGCGTTTGTAGTTGATTAGTAGTAGCCCGATGCGTAGTATAGCGTTTGTAGTTGATTAGTAGTAGCCCGATGCGTAGTATAGCGTTTGTAGTTGATTAGTAGTAGCCCGATGCGTAGTATAGCGTTTGTAGTTGATTAGTAGTAGCCCGATGCGTAGTATAGCGTTTGTAGTTGATTAGTAGTAGCCCGATGCGTAGTATAGCGTTTGTAGTTGATTAGTAGTAGCCCGATGCGTAGTATAGCGTTTGTAGTTGATTAGTAGTAGCCCGATGCGTAGTCTAGCGTTTGTAGTTGATTAGTAGTAGCCCGATGCGTAGTATAGCGTTTGTA
>JAUCBJ010004074.1:0-67983 GCA_032718475.1 Nemertoderma westbladi
ATAATAGGCCTATCGTAAATACCGGTATATCAATTATTTTAAATAATTGAATTTCTGAATTTTAAGGGTTACTTGGTTACTTTAACTTACTTTATTACCGTTATTTAAGCAGTAGTCCAACTGATATTGAGACCTAATTGTTGTATGGCAGGCCTACTATTTATAAATCGTTTGAGTTGATTTATAATATATATATACCCATTGAAATGGGTTTTGTCAATGTTGAAATAAATGTTATTATTTCTGGGGGAGTCACTACACATAAGCTGTGCGCTCTCAGTGGAGTGCTACTTGTTAGACACTAAAACAAATAATTCTAATTTACCTAAGTTACTTAATACAACAAATTACGTACAATTCGGGTTGAGATTACAATCTCTAAATAAACACAAAAATTTAATTACAAATACACAAATACAAATTTTTAGGGTAATTTTACAAGAAGTCTACTAACCAGCCTAACAAAGGGTTAGAATATCTGGTTATTACAACGGACAGGTTACTACGGTATTTGAAAATAATAAGTAGTAGTAAATATACTGCGTTGTCCAGATAGGAAAATACCACCGTCTGACGACCTATAACCGTATTGCTATAGGTACTACGTTATGTATCACGGAGTGTCCCTACCTAGAAGTTAATTACCGCGGTCTACCAGAACCAACGTGCCTATTAACCACTTTACAACACAAATATACTGCCTACACACTAATCACCTTCGGAAAGCACTGTACACTAAACCCTAAATTAGGTACAAGTACTTGTATAACAAATAATTAGTAGTTAAAAATACTTGAACAGCTAAAAGAACCACGGCATCTGCTGGAGTGACCGGTGCACAAAATCACCAGTCTTTACCTACGCCGAGCAGCCCTGATGTAGTACCGGGGTTAGTTTAACTATAACGGTATGTATAACAAGCACAATTACTGTAGGAATAAACTTGGGGATATGAATGTTGCGAATAATAGCATAAACTCTGAATAATAAATATTACGCTACGCGTACAAACCATTCAAACAAAATGCAGACCAAATACTGACAGACTACTATCAAGCCTAAACAAACTACGGTATATGCAGACTCCGAAATGGTTAAGTAGTATGCGTTCTAACCCAGTAGTACGACTTATTCTTTAGATGGGGATTTACCTTACAGCTATGGCTGCCCCTACTTCCTAACCGTTCTTTATCGGACAGATGCTCTACACACACCGAAATTTCCTCAAACCCAACAACAGCCAGACAACTATCCAGCCTACAAATTATCTAAATAAAATTATACGCTACCCGTACAGACTACACAAACAAAGTACAGGCCAAACGATGGCAGACTACTATCAAGCCTAAATAAACCACAGGACATGCAGACTCCGAAATGGTTAAGTAGTATGCGTTCTAACCCAGTAGTACGACTTATTCTTTAGATGGGGGTTTACCTTACAGCTATGGCTGCCCCTACTTCCTAACCGTTCTTTATCGGACATACACTCTACATGCACTGCAATCCGTTCAGACCTAATCAACAGTTAGCCAACAGTCAAGCCTACAAATTATCTGTACAATCTGAGCAGGCTTACACGCCTTCTGCTCAATACTGGCTTACAAATAAATAAAACTGACAGAAATAGGCTTAAGTAAAATCCCAATAAAAACCAGGCGTCCCCGATTAATTATTAAGACCTACCGGCATATAATAATCAAATCGAATAATACTGCTGTACCTGTACTGTTGTAGGTACCGGTCCGGATGATCAGGCAGTCAGGCCTACTGGTTACCGGTCGACCGGTACTTTCGACTAGATTGCTTACACCGCAATCCAGAAGCTATATCTGTTATTGTTTGCGCTTTTAAGACCTTTGACAGTTTAACCTGCCAAATTAGGATGTCTTTTAGATGATATATATTCTTTAGCTTATGACGAGTATTTGATACACTACATTAGCCGAAGCCAGTCTATGCGCAATCATTCACCCGTTGGATATACCCGGGAGACTGAGTTCGGAGCTTAATGATTGATGGTGTAAGCCTACCGTATTATTCGACTGATCGTAATATATAATCTCTGACAAATATTATTCACTTTCGGGAAATATTAACAGTTCCTTTAGGACGTGGCGCTCTAAATATGTAAACAGAGTTATGACTTAAACTAGACACAACGAAAAGGCTATAGATTTACGTATATGGCGCATTCTTTAGGAGATGCTTTGTTATCAGTTACAATCATACACAATGCTGCACAATACTGCACACTAATCTGCCGACCTTCACTAAATTTGGTCACGTATAAAGAGAGCAACATACAATTTATGTCGGGCATATGAAATAGCATTAGATTCACTTCAAACCACTTAACATAGGTCGCAATCGTTTATCTGTAACCGGTCTCTCTAACCTTTAGTATATCAAGAAGGTGGGGTGTCTGACTATTGATCAGTATTCCGATATAATATTTCATCAACCAATATAATGAATAACCGACAGTAAAAGCAGTAAAGTTAAGGTATGATTCGGTTTGTTGAGTAAGATAACAGATATACGCTCTATAATTAAGCCTACTAATGTAAAGCTAAAGAATGCTGATATACGGAGGTGCCAAAAGCCGATGTTCTTAGGCTCTGGGCAAAAACATAACACTGAACTACTGAGTTCTGTATCCACCTCCAACACAGAGACAAAAAACGCTCTGATTGGTCAACCGAACAACTAGAGAACAAAGAAACAAAGAAATGTCGATGTGGCAATATCAGCTGTTAGCCGTCGTCATGGTAGCGACACTGTTTTCAAGAGTATCTAGCTTATCGCGTCACGAGATTGCGGATTATGTCCTCTAAAGTACAAATACAGAAGAAATGACTTTTATGTCCTCTAAAACACCAGTACAGCAAGGACACGGCCTTTTTATGCCTGGTAAACCAACTACAGAGTACTTTAAGGGAAAATAACCGGTTAATGACGCAAAAGCTTTTACAAAATGGGGAAATATTATGAAATCAAGAAATCTAGTCGAAATTTATTGAAGCTTATGAAATTACCTCTCATATAAATAAAAAAATGCAAAAAACTGTTAACGGGTTTTATCTCCCCTACGGTTTCATCTTATTTTGTACATGTCTCTAATGTGGTTGAAAAATGTCTACCAAAAAACGGTTAACGGGTTTTATCTCCCTGCGGTTTTATCTTATTTTGTACATGTCTCTAATGTGGTTGAAAAATGCAAAAAACGGTTAACGGGTTTTATCTCCCCTACGGTTTTATCTTATTTTGTACATGTCTCCAATGTGGTTGAAAAATGCAGAAAACGGTTAACGGGTTTTATCTCCCCTACGGTTTTATCTTATTTTGTACATGTCTCTAATGTGGTTGAAAAATGCATAGAAAACGATACCATAGAAAAGAGGATCATCAAAGTACATAAAAATTTGAAAAAATATTATTTTTTGGCGCCCCCTAGCGGCCTTTGTATGATTTAAAAAATTTCACTAAAAAGACGATTTAAAAAATTTCACTAAAAAGTATTTTTCATTTTTATTTTTCGATACCACAATTTAGGAATTTTGGGGCGGGGGGCGCCGGCGGGGGGCGGGGAGGCTACCCCTCTGGGTGCAATAAAAAACAAATTTCTGTAATTATTAACGAGACGGGATATTTTCGCACTTAATCAGATCATCAATAAATATACATCTCTCTCTAGGGGAAACTCGACGCAAATAACAGATAATTGCTCTCAAAAATAAAACCTCTAACCTGTTATAATGAGTTTCATTTATTGTTATGGTTAGAATATAGTGCCACTAATAACCTGCTCCTCTCCCTAAATAGTGAATTTAACTTAATTAATTTAAATATTAATTCGCCGAGATTGGATTTGTGTACAGTTGTTGTCCTCCATCTCTAATAATCGGTATTGATCGAGTGTCTGCCAATGTTTGTCTCAACTCAGTCTGTCAGTAGGACTCATCTCAAAACTATCCACAGTTGTTAGACCTACAGTGTTAGACCTACAGGTATTAGGCTACCTGCCATACCTGCATACCGGTACTGAAGAAATATACTGCAGTACAGACTGTACTACACCACACCAGCACACCACAACTACTGCACTACCGCAGTACCGTTCTGCCGTTACCGGTACCGAACAACCAGACTACATTCATTCACATTGCAGCAATGGACCGGGAGCAACTGGAACGAGAGTTCGAATGTTCCGTATGTCTACGACTTTTACATCAGCCTCGACTTTTGATCAACTGCTCCCACTGTTTCTGTTACAAATGTATCGTAAAATTTTCTAAACAACGCGGTGATGGATTTTCGTTGGAATGTCCTCGTTGTCGGAACCCCACCGAGGTAGAGAAACTGGATTCTTTGCCGACAGTAGGTCATGTCGTCACCATGATTGATATGATTCGAAAAGAAAAAACATGCGACGAGTGCAGAAAAAACAAAGGAACGAATCCCTGCGAACGTTGCGACACCGAATTGTGCAGAAAGTGCGAACTTTACCACGTCTGTGACGTCAATCCACCTAATTCGGGAGCAGCTGGAGAACCGACGCCGACGGGATGCTGGTATAATGACGTAGATCTCGATAAACAAGGAGCTGTTGGTGGATCTAAAGAACCGGATCCCGATCTGTGCCTAACCCACGGTCTAAACATACGCCATTATTGCGAGAAATGCGAATGTGTTGTTTGTCGCCAATGTCATTCCGTTGACGATGTTTCTAAAGATCACGAGGTCGGGTATACGAACGAAGTCTGTAATTCAATCAAACGAAACTTAGTAGAAGGTCCGGGACAGTTGAGAACACGATTGGAGACTAAACTATCAGTGTTGGAAGGAATTCTGGGGGATTTAGAGGACGTCACTAAAGTTTCAACCGACGACATCCGCAAACACTTCCAATATTTATACAACGAATTAAAAGCAGCTGAAGATACAATGATGAAGCAGGTCCGGGATTTAAATACCAAAGCGGCGGGAAAAATATCAGCAGCGCAGGAAATTCTCTCTAATATCGAAATTCCTAAAGAAAACGAATATTATAAGAAGATAAAGAATTCCGAGTTGATCAAAGAAATAGCGGAAGCCAAGAAGATCCTAAAGAAATACAAAGAAATCGAGCAGCGGATTTCTGAGATCGAAGTTGTAGAGGTACCGGAAATTCGTTTCGTTCCGGTCGAGTTACAGAAGGACCTGGAAGGGATTACCGGCCGCGTCGATATTATAGATAGCGGCGATGGAGGAGAGAAGATGGCGGTTCCAGTAGAAGAACTGGAGGTTGAGAAACGTTTTGACCTCCGCCAATACGAAGATATTTTATTAAGAGATCCGCCGCTAAAGGAAACATGTCGGATCGACTGTCGGAGAATGGGAATCGGTAAAGTCGGTACCATTGGTGGTCGTTATAGGAAACTGGGGATAACCGATTCCGTAACTAACAGGGTTTATATTTACGAATTCAACGACGACGAGTCTTTATCTTTACGTGGTGAACCTATTATTATAGAACGCGACTGCAACGCCGAAAAGAAACAGATTAAGTTTCTAGATAATTACTACGAGGAAACCTGGATCGCCGCAACGGAAGAATGTGTATTTGTAATAAACACAGACGAAGGTGATGTCAAACATTTGTGTCTTGGTAAAGAGAGATACCGGGGTCAACCAATAGGCCCAATGGTCGGTATCCATGGTGATTATCTGCTAACGTCAAACAACTGCGTGATTAAACTGGACCGGCGCGATTGTTCTAAGGAATGGATATCCCGTATCGAAGAACCCGGGAAACTCCTTCCCAGCTGTAGTTCACTGGGCTATTTATACGTCGGATTATTCCAACCTAACGAACATAAATTATCCCTATGTTGATTATAATCCCTAAGCTACATCCCTAAGCTGATTCTTGGCTTGACAAATATGTACTAGACTACAAGTTGCGACTTTATGAGGAGGTTGATCGGCCAGCAGTTCTTCAGTCAACTGTCACTGTCAACAATTCTGACGAGTTGCCAAGGCATATAGAAACTAAAACGTATTGCATATAGTGATTAATATAAAAGTAAATTGAGTTTATTGGAGTAAATATTCAAATATTATAATATATTTCGAACCGACTGGCGGCGCTTCATCAGATACAAGTTATAACGATTAAAAAGGAACACAAAACTGCAAAATTGTGGTAAAATACAGAGATAGGATTACCGGTATTTCTGTACGAAACTCGTAGTAACAGTTTACTTTGTATTAACTTCTTATTAATTATTGTTATTAAATGTATTAATTTCATATTAACTTGTTATTTATTACCTTCATGTTAGATAATCAATTAATAATCGATAGTCAACTTATAAATTATTATTTTCGCGCAACATTAAAGAAATTGACCTTCTTTCTTTTTGTAATTTTAATCGCATTATGATAGAGTGATATTATTATTTCTGTGTTCTACTGTAAATTTATTTTAATTTATTTATTATTTAAGCCAGGAGTTTTCCACACCCTTAATACGTAAGTCAGTCCGTTCAGAAATGTCAAGGGCTTTATTAACGTAGATAGCGGTGCCACCTCGATGGAGCCTACCAGTAGTTCTATTGTGGAAGAAAGGGTCACAGTATCCAAGGGAATCTAAGTTCAAAATGTCAGTTAAGTCGCCGTCACTAATAAATGTCTCGGTGAAAGTGAGGATGTCAAATTTAGCAGTGACATTGAGTAGGAAATCAGTTATAGCTGGTAGGTTAGCAGGAAGACTACGGCAATTTAAGTTAAACTTGGATTTTTGCAGTCAGACTTGATCTGTTTGATATCGCCATGGAGGTCAGGAAGGCATTGTAGAAGTTTAGGGCCACATTCCTTCCACGAACCGCTGGTTGGTAAATCGATCTCTGATTCGGACTCGCTCATATTCCTTAATTAACTGGCGAGAATTTAATATTGTAATGATTCTTCTGTCTAAGAGCTGAAGCGAGGATTTAATGCTAATCGAGACACCGTGAACGGTACCGGTAGTTAAACGCGTCCAGATAGCAGACTGTTTGGACTCTAGGACAAGGCCATCTAAATTATTGGTAAATTAAATGTCAAATACAAAATGGATAATCTACCGAGGCGATGTAATAGATGCCGCCACTATATCGAATCGTGGTTCTCATCACGTACCTACCGCGGGCGATACTAGCGTACCTAATACACACTCAGCGCGAACGTTTTACAGATCGAATGGCCCCGCATCTAATCGACAGAATGACAATAGACGATCACCAATTGAGCGTGTCCTTCATTCCCCCTACTCAACTGGATGAGGGACAGTCAGATTGACTGTTGCAATACACAATACCAGTAACGGTTGCTGCTTGGTCCCCTGCACCCATAACCATCGCTGCTGCGTCCCCCGCACCCACAGCCGTCGCTGCTGGGTCCCTCGAATCCACAGCCATCGCTGCTGGGTTCCCCCCGCACCCACATATGTTGCTGCTGGGTCCCTCGAATCCACAGCCATCGCTGCTGGGTCCCCCGCATCCACAGCCATCGCTGCTGGGTCCCCCTCATCCACAGCCATCGCTGCTGGGTCCCCCGCACCCATAACCGTCGCTGCTGGGTCCCCCGCACCCACAACCGTCGCTGCTGCGTCCCCCACACCCACAACCGCCGCTGCTGGGTCCCTCGTATCCACAGTCATCGCTGCTGGGTCCCCCGCACCCACAACCGTCGCTGCTGGGTCCCCCACACCCACAACAGTTGCTGCTGGGTCCCCCGCACCCACAACCGTCGCTGCTGCCTCCCCCACACCCACAACCGCCGCTGCTGGGTCCCTCGTATCCACAGTCATCGCTGCTGGGTCCCCCACACCCACAACAGTTGCTGCTGGGTCCCCCGCACCCACTACCGTTGCTGCTGGGTCCCCTGCACCCACAACAGTTGCTGCTGGGTCCCCCACACCCACTACCGTTGCTGCTGGGTCCCCCGCACCCACTACCGTTGCTGCTGGGTCCCCTGCACCCACAACAGTTGCTGCTGGGTCCCCCACACCCACTACCGTTGCTGCTGGGTCCCCCGCACCCACTACCGTTGCTGCTGGGTCCCCTGCACCCACAACAGTTGCTGCTGGGTCCCCCACACCCACTACCGTTGCTGCTGGGTCCCCTGCACCCACTACCATCGATGCTGGGTCCCCCGCACCCACAACCGTCGCTGCTGGGTCCCTCGCATCCACAACAGTCGCTGCTGGGTACCTCACATCCACAACCGTCGCTGCTGGGTCCCCCGCATCCACTACCATCGCTGTTGGGTACCACTCACCCACACATGTTGCTGTTGGGTCCACAACCGCATCTAATTCAACCACTGCCGTCCCAACTCTGTTGTTATACAACACTCGTAGCCTTCTAAATCTACACAGGCGATGCAAACTGGCAAATTCAATTCTGATCCGAGACTACAATATAATATGCATAACTGAAACTTGGCTTACTCCTAAGATACTCGATAGCGAATTATTCCTCACTGGTTACAACTTAATACGTACGGAGCGTAGCTCAAAATTTGATTGTATCTCAACACATGGAGGTGTCCTTATTGCTCTACAAAATGGAATTAACTACACGCCAGAATATATTAATGGTGCTTCTGATAGAGTATCAAGTTCAGTTACTGCCTGTTTGTGCAATATTAGCAGTTTAACATATTTACTTGTATGTATATACAACCCACCTGACAAAAGCCCATACCGCTTAGAAGTTGCTGATTTTTACAAATTACTAGACTACATAATAACATTTAAGGATCACGTTGACGACGTGATCATATGTGGGGATATCTTATCTTAAATCTAAATTTAATTATTAAACATCTGGATTATTGGTAATGACGATCACACCTACAAGGAGAGACTCATAATATTAAACATTCTACCGATCTCATTATACTTACAATTATCCGACACACTAACCTTGTCAAAGATAATAAATAATAAATACGACATTGACTGGTCGCCACATCTAAAGATGAAGCAAACAAACCTCAGAAGAAACACTCGTAGCGCTAACCGAACCTCGTTTGATCTCACACACCCCCTAAAGTGCATATCAAAGCAAAATTTCTGCTTTCGCGCACCACAATTGGCAAATCAGCTTCCCCTTCAGACAGAGTATTTTAATCACGTTGGTTTAAAGGCGCGCCTATTGAATCTGTTCTGGGCCCACTTTCACCAACATTACGATGTTGACATCACTTGCAGTTGGAAAATTAACTGTGACTGTACACAGATGAACTGCAACCTCCGCATATTGAACCTTAACAACTTACTCACTTGATTTTATTACTTGCTAAAATATTTATATTTTCATCACTTGCTCTGTTGCTGTATTTATAATTTTATCACCTGCTGTACCTTCTGTTGATGTATATACAGTATATTTTCATGACTTGCTCTGTTGCTGTATTTATAATTTTATCACTTGCTGTATATATACGTCTGCTGTTGCTGTATATATATATTTTTATCACCTGCTGTACCTTGTGTTGATGTATATATATTTTCATCACTTGCTCTGTTGCTGTATTTATAATTTTATCACTTGCTGTATATATACGTCTGCTGTTGCTGTATATATATTTTTATCACTTGCTGTATATATATTTTTATCACTTGCTGTATACATATATTTTTTATTTATCACTTTCAGTACGTACATTGCACAACATATGAACAAACATGATTAAACATAAATATATTTTAATTTTCTCGGATAACGAATACTGGATTGATTTTATTTTAATAGTGCTACTCAGTCTAAATTGTATATTTTTGTTAGTCTCCATGAATTACGTTTTTATTTCAGGGGGCGACCCCTACACTATGTGTAAATCCTTAATAATAATAATAATAATAATAAAATAACAGGCCATGACAAGGACCTAGCCTGCAAAATTATCGTAGACTGACTGCTGAATTATCAAATATTATATTTTCCACGAATGCAGGGTCCATATTTAAAAGAAGATAAGTAGATTTTCGTAAATAATTTAATTCAAACTGTATTTAATAATGAATGAATTAATTAATTATTGCTCGAGTTCATGCAGCTTTTATTTGTTTGTGGCTGTCTCTGACTATGTTTGTGGCAGGGATGTTTTGAACGCTAATAAGTCGGTCAATCATGGATGAAATGGAACCAAACTTGGTACACTTGTAGTCTACCAAAAGGGTATAAATTCGGAAGCAGGACAATTCGGTCCCGGACAATTCGGTCCGGACAATTCGGTCCCGGACTATTCGGTCCGGGACAATTCGGTCCCATTAATTTTGTGTTTTGGGACCGAATTGTCCGGGACCGAATTGTCCGGATACTGTCTAGGACAATACGGTCCCAAAACATGCATATTAATGGGACCGAATTGTCCGGGACCGAATTGTCCTGGACCAAATTTAATTGGTACTACTGTAGTATATAATGGTGAATGTTCTAGAACCTTAATATATATTATTATATGGTAGCTAGTGTTTTCTTTACTAGCTAATATTTTTTTGAAAATAAAAAAAATTTCACTTTTTTTTGTTAACATTATTAGTTATGGTAGCTATGGTGTTTTTATGGAGCTTGTGAATTATCTACTAGCTAGTAATAGTATGTATTTAAAATGTTTAAAACTGATTTTTTTTATATATTGCGTATGTATACTGTACGTTGTTGGTTGGTTAACAAGCCTAAATTATTATCCTAGATAATAGCTGAATCTCATTCAGGGACTGTTATAATATCATCAATATTGTTGGTAATTAATATAATCAGCAACAGTTAGGCCTAATTCTGAAATATCAATGTTTTCACAAGTGTTTTTTTTAATTTAAAGGAAATGCTAGCTAGTAAAAAAAACACTAGCTACACCTTAATAAATAATATATAATAATGTTCTCGAACACTACCAATAACAAAAAAAAAATACCGTATTTTTTAAATTTCAAAAAATTATAGCAAGTAAATAACACTAGCTACCATAAAAAAATATCTCTACTAATGTTCTAGAACATTCACCAATATCAAAAAAGCACTAAAAAATTGCTATTCTGACAATCCGGACAATTCTGTCCCGGTCAATTCGGTCCCGGACAATTCGGTCCCATTTATTTAGTGTTTTGGGACCGAATTGTCCGGACCGAATTGTCTGGGACCGAATTGTCCTACATCCTATAAATTCTACACAGAGAAAGACTTCTATAGTTCCTCTGTCTGCCGCTAGAGGGCGAATTTACAGAATTTAGTAGTAGTTACCTAAGAGCATTGCTTAATTAGAAATTCTGCAGAGACTTTTACAGTTCCTGTTTGCCGCTAGGGGGGGAATTGTTAGAGCTCCAGTCCAACGTGCTTAGCACGGTTTAATAAACAATAAATTAATTATTTTATTCAATACAGTAATTATAACAGTATAATGCAATGTATTTTTTAGTGATAAATCAAGAGACATGAGGGGGGGGGGGGAGACTGGACGCAAATCCCATCTTGGCGAATTAATATCCCGCCTCAATGTTAATTTCTCAATTTAGGGAAAGGAGCAGGTGGCACGATATTTTAACCAAAACAATAAACTAAACACAATAGAACAGGTTACAGTTTTATTTTTGAGAGTAATCAACTGTTATTTCTATTTGCGTCCAATTACTCTGGAGAGGGATACATTTTTATTTTATTTGTTTAAATAATCAAATGGCACTAGACTGAGCCCAGTCAGCCAGTTGTTAATAATATAAAAATATCGGCTGTAAAGTGTAAATACAGTTTTACACAAGATGACAGGGGCGTTACATCCTGTTGTATAAGAAATATAAAAATGTAACACAAAATACAAGACTATCGGCTAATCGGGAGGAATAACTAAACCTCCCCGACTGTAGTTCTCCAATAATTACCATGATTATTATTCACAAAATAAGTATCATCGTGGTCTCTTTGAATACTACCGGTACCTGGTATTTGCGCTTCACCACTTCATCAATGTCGACTTCTTCCAATTCCGAGTATAAATACACAACAATAACAAAAAAACATAATTATAAACAGATCAGAGCTATCGGTATCTCCGCCCAACACGTCAACCAAGTCTCTATCCGCCTCGAGCATCGAGAATACGAGAAACTCGATCGAAATACCTGCTTATCCCAGTATCCGTCCGTAGTCACCGGACCGCTGCGGTTTACTCCCGTATACCAGTAGAATTCCCGCAGCTTCCGACACAATTCAACAACGAATTCGCCTCACACTTTCGCGTCGCAGAGAACGTAATCCAGTGCGATACACGTCTGCCCGACGTTCAACCATTTACCCCAGGCGATCCCAGGATCCGGGCCGCCACTAAACTCAGATCGCAATCCTCGTCGAGTCTCTGCCCTGTCTCTGAGTGTAGTAAATACCCAAATAAAATCGTACTGACAAACAAGCAATTCCGTAGTATTCCTCCGTTAATCACCTCTTGTAGCAACTCGGCTGCTCGGGTCCAGACCAGATACATCGGACTGTCGGAAGCGTTTCAGCAGTAATGGAGCTGCATTTGCAGATTTGCGAATATTTCCAATGCTGCAATGGTTTTATAATAAATAAGGGGATTCATATAATAAGGGGATAATGGCCTTGCTCTAGGTCTACTTTACGACATCACCGTACAGCAGTAAACTCTTACTCATGTCAATGAGTAAGCTCTTACTCTTATCATGTGGGACGAGCCACGAAGTTGGCGGAGCCTTAGCGAATTGACACTGTTAGGGGGTGGGTCAATTTATGCAAATAGTTGTCGTCGTCGTCGTCGTCGTCGTTGTCGTCGTCGTCGTTGTCGTCGTCGTTACGATTTTGACATGCTAATAACTTTGTCGGATTTAAAGCTGCCTAGTTGAAAATTTGTAGGTATCAATATGAGCAAAAGTTGAGATTTTTGAGAGACTTTCAGACACCATCAGTGCAATGGTCTCCCGCTAGAGGGCCACATGTCTAAACATTAAATGCCCTCCCATTTCTTTGCTTTTAATCCGTTTAAGCTGAAACTTGGCAGATATGTATTAGACCATTAGCTGTGACTTTCAAAGGAGGCGAATCCATCTGCAGTTCTCCAGTCTGCCGCTAGAGGGCCAACGTGACTATTTGCATAAATTGACCTACCCCCTAACAGTGTCAATTCGCTAATGCTCTGCCAACTTCGTGCTGCGCGAAGTCCCCACTTCGTGTATTGTAGGTGTAGAAGTGGAAGTGGCCTAGAAGGGGCTACAAATACTGTATGTGGATTATTTGTCCTATTGGAGACTTTGTCATAATGATTTGACATTCAATACCATCTAATCTGAGACTACCTGTGTATAGTGCCGCGAACGCAACGGGTAACCCGTGGATTCCATCCAACCCGTAGACCCAACCGGTAACCCATGGGTTCCATGCAACCCGTCAACACAATGGGTAACCCGAGGGTTCCATCCAACCCGTAGACCCAACCGGTAACCCATGGGTTCCATGCAACTCGTCAACGCGAATGAGCAACCCGTGGATTCTATTCAACCCTTCAACCCTACGGGTAACCCGAGGATGCCATCCAACCCGTCAACACAACGGGTAACCCGTAGATTCCATCCAACCCATCAACCCAACGGGTAACATGTGGATTCCATCCAACCCCTCAACCCAACGGGTAACCCGAGCATTCAATCCAACCTGTCATATCAAAGGGTAACCCGTGGATTCCATCCTACCCATCAACAGAATAGGTAACGCGTGGATTCTATCCAACCTGTCAACACAACGGGTAACCCGTGAATTCCATCCAACCTGTCAACACAACGGGTAACCCGTGAATTCCATCCAACCTGTCAACACAACGGGTAACCCGTGAATTCCATCCAACCCCTCAACCCAACGGGTAACCCGAGCATTCCATCCAACCTGTCAACACATCGGGTACCCCGTGGATTCTATCCAACCCGTCAACCCAACGGGTAACTCAAGGATTTCATCCAACCCGTCAACACAACGGGTAACCCGTAGATTCCATCCAACCCATCAACCCAACGGGTAACATGTGGATTCCATCCAACCCGTCAACCCAATGGGTAACCCGCAGGTTCCATCCAACCCGTCAACCCAGCTGGTAACCCATGGGTTCCATCCAACCCTTAGACCCAAAGGGTAACCTACGGGTTCCATGCAACCCGCAGACCCCAAGGGTAACCCATAAGTTCCATGCAACTCATAGACCCAAAGGGTAACCCACGGGTTCCATCCAGCCCGTAGACCCAAAGGGTAACCAAGGGGTTCCATCCAACCCGTAGACCCAAAGGGTAACCCATGGGTTCCATACAACCCATAGACACAAATGGTAACCCATGGGTTCCATTCAACCCGTAGACACAACGCCTAACCCATGGGTTCCACGCAACCCGTCAAACCAACGGGAAAACCATGGGTTCTATCCAACCCGTAGACCCAACGAGTAACCCATGGGTACCATGTAACCCGTAGACCCAACTGGTAACCCATGGGTTCCATCCAAACCGTAGACCCAAAGGGTAACTCACGGGTTCCATCCAACCCATAGACCCAACGGGTAACCCATGGGTCCCATGTTACCCGTAGACCCAACGGATTAAACATGGGTTCTATCCAAACCGTAGACCCAAAGGGTATCCCATGGGTTCCATCCAACCCGTCAAACCAAACGGGGGTAACCCATGGATTCCATCCAACCCGCTGACCCAGAGGATAACCCATGGCTTCAATGCAACCCGTCAACCCAGCTGGTAACCCATGGGTTCCATCCAACCCTTAGACCCAAAGGGTAACCCACGGGTTCAATGCAACCCGTAGACCCTACGGGTAACCCATGGGTTCTATGCAATTCGTCAACCCAACGGGTAACCCATGGGTTCTATCCAACCCGTAGTCCCAGCAGTTTCGGGTTCCATCCATCGATAGATAGATAGATAGTTTATTGACCGTATAACAGTACATAATATACAAATAATACAGTCCAAAATAATACACAATTTCAATACAATAAAACAAATATTACACATTTCAATTTCAATACATGTTCAATACTAAATTAATTCGAACTAAATTCATACTCAAAACAATTCAATGAAACAAAATACAAATTTTGTTTTCGATACTAGTTCAATATACTAAGGCTCAAAACAATTCAATGAAACAAATAATACACATTTCAATTTCAATACATGTTCAATACTAAATTAATTCTAACTAAATTCTTACACAAAGTCAAAACATTACATTTCAGCAAGCTTAAGTTACCATATCCCTCTCATCAACATCTTGTCAACTTCATTTCAATTACCAATCATTATCCACCAAAACGAATACCTTAAAAATGTACTTCGCCACCACGGACTGGTCATACATTTCAAAAAGGTCCTTGAGTGACGTTGGTATGTTTGTTTTGAAAAATTTTTCCCGTACATTCGCCAGCAGTGGACACTCTATGAAAACATCGAAACGCCTTCCGTCTTTTAATTAAAGGAAAGGGACATATTGTGGAGTAGGCACCCTATTTAATTAAATTAAGAGTTTATTATTTCTTCAGTAAGGATAATATAATTCGGCTAATTAGGAGCCCGCTTGACAGCGGGATACTTACTGTAAGAATCTCAGGGATACTTTCTGTAAAAATCTCAGGATACATTACACTGACTGAGTGACTGACATACTGACTGATAATTATCTAGGTTAAGGCACTTCCTGCCTGGCGATTTTGATAAAATTTTGCAAGTACATTGCTTTGGTGGTTCATAATTGGTGGTTCATGGTGGTTCTATGTGTGGTATTCGATATATTTAGTTTTTTGACATTGTTTTGTCGCGAAATTAAAAGCAATGGTAAAATAACAGCTGGTGTTCATGATGAAATATGGCTTAATATGTTATACACAGTCATAGAAAAACGTGTTGGTTGCCAAGTTTTACTAGTAGGCTATAAGGAAAGGCAATGTTTACTCACACATAAGCTGTTGGTTTCTAATGTATTACCCCATAAGCTGATTGCTCTCCCAGTGCTTCCTAAGGGTATATCTACAATAAGGTTACTCACTCTGCTATGTTAGGGGGTGGATCAGGAGAATGAATTTTAGTTACACAAAGCAGTGTGTTGTGCCCTATTGCAGTCGATACTCACTGTGGATTGCAAAATGTTTTATAGTTGACCTACACTATAATACAGTAGTTGCATGTATTTAAGGAGCCCGCTCTGGCCTACCGCCTAAGGAGTACCTATATTACATATTCACATAGAATTCACTGGGAAGAGATATTCCGCTTGACGACGGGGTAATACCTTTAGAAGGAAACTAAATTTGTTATTTGGTGCATCATGGGCATTTTTTATAAATATTCGGTAATCGCATCTTATATCTTGTAAACGTTCTTGATAATGAAATTATTTGCTTCATATTATATTTTTGTTAGTGGTAGCTAAGTTGCATTTTTTATTATGTGGGGCGAGCCACAAAGTCAGCTAGCCTCGCGCCTTGCAGTTTAGACAATTTTAGTTTACTTACTGCTGACTGACATAGTTCTTTGTAATAGTCTTGGCTAGTAGATTAATATTATGTTACAGTACTTACCGATATTACTGTAGTTATTATATTTAGTCTCTTTAACTTGAACTCAATAGGAATCAGATCTTGGATAATCGTTTGAGCGGCTGCACGTTGGGTTCACATAGAACATCATCATTCTTAAATATATTCTGACATCAACAATATAATGACGTAGAGATTCAACTTTAACTGTAGGCCTTTCACTCTACTGTAGGTGATACTAGAATATTAAATAATATCTACCGAACTGCAGCAGTAATAATAGTTTGGTACACTGGTGTAAACACGAGATGGGAAACTGAAAGTAAAATAGTACCGGTATACTTATGGAAGGGGTTACCTAAACGAGTGATAATAGAATACAGTATACAGTAGAGAATGATAGGAGGATTAGGCCCTACATCATATGGTACACTGGCGGCAAATTGCCAATTGGGGTGTCGTTTCAGCCTTCTCATAGGGTTAATGTTAAATATTGAAAAATTAGTGCCCATAAGTAAAAATTTAACTGTAAACTGTGTTCCTGAATTTAGTTTATTGTTTTGATTAGAGCCATTATAACATGTTACTTTCCTTTAAAGGGTACCTTAAATGATAAATATCGCAATTAAATATTCACCCCAATTGGTAATATGCGCACTGGTGTGTTGGCCTAGGACCGGAGTGTAGAAACTGAAAGTAAATAGGACCGGTATTAGTTATAATTACCTAAGACGTATTGTATATACAACTACATATATACATATATATATGTACATGTACATATATATATATATGTATTCCAAAACTGGAGGTAAAATTATTTATCCAATCAACGAGATAAAGGTTCATTCTGTTGAATTCGCATTAATTATTCTAGACCAGTAATAACGTTGATAATTATTAATTAATTTAGCATCAAAATGGGCATCCAAGAAAATACGCAACGCAAAGAAACTTTGGCGCAACTCAATGGTGCGAAAACGCAACGAGAATTACTCAATGTTTTTATTGTGAGCTGTTTAATTATACTGAAGGATAAATTCTGGTTACCGCAGTATTCGCGCTTTCAGACCTTTGGCAGTTTAACCCGCCAAATTATGATGTCTTCTAGATAATAAATCACTTTTAGCCTATGACAAGTATTTAATTCACTACACTAGTCGAAACCAATCTGTGCGCGATCATTCACCCGCTGGATATACCCGGGAGATTGGGTTCGACGGCTTAATCTTATTGCTATGTAAGCTTAATGTATTATTCGACTGACAGTATTATATAATCTCTGACAATATTATTCACCTTCGGGGAATATTAACAGTTCCTTTAGGACGTGGCGCTCTATCTATATAAACAGAGTTATGACTTAAACTACTCACAACGATATGGCTTAGTTATAATTCACATATATGGCGCATTCTTTAGGAAATGCTTCGTTATCAGTCTCACTCATACACAATGCTGCACAATACTGCACACTGATCTGCCGATCTTCACTGATTTTAGTTATATATAAAAGGAACACGGACCGACTCATGTAGGGTCTATCAAATAACATTAGATTCACTTCAAACCACTTTAACATAAGTCACAATCGTTATATGTAACCTTTCTCTCTTACCTTCGGTATATCAAGAATATTGGGTTTCGGGGTTATTTATCGTTATTCCAAATATAATAATTCATCAACCATATTATGAAGAACTGACAGTAAATAGCAGTATAACAATAGAAAGACCAAACATCAGTTTGATAAATCAGTTTGGTTTGTTTTGATAACGGATATATGTCCTTATAATTAAGCCTACTAGTGTTAGACTAAAACAGAAAAGCACAAAATATTTCCAAGCCGTTCTCTCCTGGCTCAGGACAGAAAGACCAACAACACTAAAAACTGATAAGAATAACCTTATTTACAAAATCTTCCACCCACCACAGAGAATGAGCATACAGATAGGAAAATTCAGTTCAGTAGATCTGTGATAGGTCGAAATCAAAACCAACTCAAATCCTATTGGCAGATACAGAAAGCAGGGCTGTGGGGCAACCTTCCCAAGCTGGTTGGACGATCAAACGTAGCCCAGATCCCTTCGCACAGCAAATCAGCCAATCAGCCGGTAGCTTGCACTATTCGAGTTATAGATCCCTTTTTAGAGTATTCCAGCGCCTGGGGGGAACTGGTTAGCAAGGCAAACGAATCAGTTATCCCACAAAAGCTTTTACACCGCTCCCAGAAAATGGGATTTAAGTCTATAAAATATACAAAATCACAATTTCTAATATACATAAATACTCTAAACAGTTAGTCTTTCTTGCGCGGACGGCGTTTACGCAGTTTTTTAAAGCTAGCCAGAGTCTTTTTCTCTTTGGGGCGAGCCACTTTACGAGGAGGGCTGTAGCTCCTAGGCGAAGGGTGCAATATAATTGCATCAGAAGGTGCAGGGTTACGATCGGTGTCTCGTCCATTTCGATATGCTTCTCCTCGAGCTGATTTTCCTCCGCTTGTCATGGGATACGTTCGTCCAAAACTCTCGCAGAGAATAGGGTTTTCTAAGCTTGATATCTTCTTAGAGATTCGAGATTTCCCAATCGAACTGAGATAAGGCCAATTCGTTTATCGATTGGACTTACTGTTATAACTTACGTTTATCTGAACAAACGCAGGTTTCTTTTTTGATCTTTATAGAATAGCGTTTAACTCGTTTCGTACAACGCTCTCCTTCACCTTGATGAAGGGTTGTATCGCGTTAATCGGGGACGACCATACGGTTGGATAGTGATATTAGGTGTCCGCGTCACAATCCGGCTAGGTAAGATGGGCGGCTAGCTAGAAATCACTGTCGGAGTGTTACCGATTAATTGTTAGGGTAGCACTAGATCTTTGAACAGTGAATACAGTCCGCGAGGATCCGCGACACCACCAGGATCGTAGGTCTGAGGTCCAACTAAGGAATGAGGAGGTTTGACCGAGTATTCCGGGACTCTGATCGTAGGTTTACTCCAGGATCGTTCGAGCCGAGTGAGCATAGGTGGTACGTCAAACAAGTTTCGCTCGAAACTCCAATAAATATAACGAGCACAACTGTGTTTAACACAACGTTTCCGTGGATGTTTATGTCTTTCCGTTTATTGGCTGGGTCTAGGGCATTTATCGTAATAATACCAAAGACGCACGTCTTGTAGGGGAAACGCGGATGATATTTATTTGTTGTTACAATGCTTCTATCAAGAATTCCAAATATATGTTGGAGTTACCGCGTTTATTTGTTTCTTTAATGTCTTTTCTTTCGAGTCGATTTCGAATAGGATTTTCGCATTAGAATTTTGGTTTATCGTTTCGACTCCTCTGGGTAGGATATGTTCGACATAGTCCGTATCGTGTAAATCGATAGAATGGTCAATGGTTAAGAAGTCCATATATATACCATTACAATGCGTGTAGCGAGCGGTGAATTTTCCATAGTCCAATTCACGCGTAAGTTACTTCCAGGAAATCGTAGGTTCGATATAACAACCATCATCCTTCGTAGTAGTTGGATCAGCGTCGCCGCGTATCAAGCTATCGACAAACGCTTGTAAAGGTAGAGTATATCTCTCCCTGATACCAAGATCATCTTCTATTAATTCAGTCATATCTGCTATACGAGTTCACCAATATTATAATGAGTTTATATATTTATTAGGCGAGCGGGCGTCGCTGCCTACTTCTCCCTTGCCCCCGGACAGTGTGAGATTCTCAGCGCCGATGTACCGCTGTCGCTATACTTTCGCCAACGACGTAGCCGTACAACGACAACGATAACCGGCACAAGTCACTCAACTGTCCGTCCCAAAGGCTTAGATGTACTTCGGTTTTCCTTGGAGAGTTAGGTTACTTTCACGATTGCGACTAGCTACTGTAAACACACTTTAGCAGTAACATTCACCTATAAACTCACAAACACCACACAACTGGTCACAACTACGCACATTCGGGCCATTTGTCCGTTAGTCAATGCCTTCCAGAATGTCACTGTATTATTATGTATCCTTGGATACTAGCAGTGCGCTATTTATTCCCTATGCTATTCAATGGGACAAGCTTTCTATTGTTCTTTTAACTCAATTCTAATTCTAGCGTGGTTGTTGCTATGGTGACATTATGCAAAGCTAGCGGTAGAATTAGGGTAATTCCAATGCATACAGATCTGGGATGTTATTTAATAGTATTCTTTAATAGTCAATGTTCTGTTTTATACATGACTTTATGAATTTTATCGGCTATTGACTATGTTTGGGAGACTTTCGCACACTCATATGCATAATAAGATAAATCTCCGCTCCCTTGATCTATTAATTAATGGAATTTTGGGAATGTTATAAATTGCGCAAAAATGGCAATTTATTAAATTCATTAAAAGGCATGAATTTAAATTATTCCCTGAAATTTTATTATTTACTAATTAGATGGACATATTTTGATTCTAGAATATGTCTGGGGACACAAGATCCTTAATTCTATGACAATTGTCTTTTTAAGAATATCGGTAAATGCTACGATATCTTAATTGACTAGAATTGTTGAAGGATCTGAATTTTACAGATTTTGATTTATTGGATTTGCAAATATTAAATAATTAATATTTGAGATGGGCACCGATTTATTCCAGAACTTGTCTGGGGACGTTAACCACTGATTCTAAAATTTGTCTTTCAAGTATATCGGTGGGTGCCGCGATATCTTAATCGACTAGAATTACAGATGGTCAAAGGGTTTAACAGATTTATTTTGCGTTATACGCTACTGTTAAAGGGACATCACGCTACTATATGTATTATTTAATATACGGTATGTGTCATAAAATATATATATTCAAGTAGGGAAATAAAGTTAGTTTGTTTTCGTTAATGATTTAATGTTAATGTGCATAGTACAGTAGTTGGCAACAGCAGGGGTTCATTGACATCAACTCATACATTATATCATTGATATACATACAGTATCGTCTATATTATTATCTATTGTTTGTACAACGCTAGAATTACCTCATCGTTTGGACGACATGCCCCTGCTGTTCGTCCTAATTAAAAGGGTCAATTAGTATTGCTACAATAATAGGAGTATACATATAGTGTTGGTGCGGTGATGGTAAAACCAGTTGCTAATTGTCGTTGTAATATGTGTCATTTTTGTAAATAGTTAGTTAATTATTAAATTAGAGAAATATGTAATCATAATATTGTGTTTTTTAAACTGTTCATGGGCGGTTCAACAATCAGAAGAATATACATTCATCCCGTTCATGACATGGCGCCCGATGTTAAACGGCAGTAATATTCAACTGGGTAAGTCAAACTTCATTAGGATTACAGAATCACAGTAATTATATTCAAGTTGCTCAATGGGTTGTTCAAAGATATTCAAGTTGCGTTGGTATCTTCTATCTAATTGCAACAACCAAGGACAATATGAAATTATCGAAATCTGTTAATGCAAATTAGCGTCAACTACAGTAACTTCATAAACGTCTGACTTACTCAATTGTACTGGTACGTTACAGTAAGCACCAGTGCGATGCAAAACAGGATTGCTTCTGTCGCTTACATATTAATTCACAGGTTCAACACAGGATTTCCCAACATCAGCAAACATGTCAGAAATGGACGGGGAATTAACACAACTCAAACGTTCTCGTGGAATACTACGGGGAAAAGTCACTAGAGCGCAGAAGAGACTGAATACGCAACTTGACGAAGCTGAGAGGACAACATTGATGGAGACGTTTAAAGATTTGAATCAACGACTCTTAGAGGCCGATATGCAAATCGGTATACAGCTCGAAGATGACGAAATGGAAAGCGATCTGGACTATTCAGATGAGTATCAAACAATAATAAACAATGCAATTGCTTTCTTACGCAAGTCTATGCCCACCAATCAGCATCATGCTGGTTATCACTCAAATACCACACTCAATGAACCTAGTTTTCAAGGTGTACATAATTCAACAGAATACATGTCCCACTTATCTATAATTCAAAATCAAACAGAAGGGAGAGTTTTAGCACGTTCAATGCTGTCCAAACTAAAACCCCCTACATTTGGTGGTAATTTGTTGGATTTCAAAGGCTGGCATGAAGCATTTCTCACAGCTATTGATGAAGCACAGGTGCCTGATGTTATAAAATTTCAGTACCTACGTCAGAGTCTCAAGGGAGAAGCCCTTAAGACTGTTGGAGGGCTAGCAGTAAACGGAACTAATTATTCAATAGCCATGAAATTATTAACTGAAAGATTTGGCAATGAAAGACAAATTATCAGGGCACACATAGAGCAAATAAGAGCCATTAGAAAAACCAAAACAACGTTACGAGAAATTTATGATCATTGCCAATCGCATGCAAGGGCTTTAGAAGCACTAGGTGTTTCAACTGACAAATATGAGCTGACAGTAGTTCCAGATGTGTTAGCTGCACTTCCAGAGAGAATTGCACTAAGATTTTGTCGTAAAAATAAAGAGAAAGTCGAAAACCTTGAATGGATAATGGAACAAATCAAGGGGGAGTTGGAAGTGTAAAAGCCTTTGCTGAATTGCCCCGTTATTTTTATTATCTTTTACATTAAAATACTCTGTAGTTGACATTCTAATTTGGCGGGTTAAACTGCCAAAGGTCTGAAAGCGCGAACAGGAAGCTCAGGAAATGCTATCCAATACAATAAACCCACCCCATTCAATAGACACTTTGTTGAGCAGTGATGGCCAAAACAGCTATCAACAATCGGTAGAAACCCCCAATGCACCCTTTCGTGATAAACTTAAGGAAAAACACGTCAACAGACACACATACGGCGCAACAGCTGCTAATTTTGTGGCTAGTGTAACAAATGATGGAAAGGCTCACTTAAATGCCCAGTCGAGCTCAGGTACAGCAAAATTGGGATCAAAACAAACAATTGTACCACATTGTTTGTTCTGTAGACAAATTCATTACTCAGCTGATTGTTCGACAGTAACTGACCCTTTGGAAAGAAAGGAAATACTAAAAGAAAAAGGCCGTTGCTATATATGTTTAAGCAAAGAGCATATGGCAAATAAATGCCAATCGATAAAACAATGCAAATTTTGCAACAATCGTTTTCACCATCCTGCAATCTGCCTGAAACGAGGTGTAGGCCCACAACGTCAATCTACAGTACTTGTTACTTCAACAGAAACAACCAATACACAACTGGAAGTACCAAAACCTACAAATATTACGTTGTCATCCACAACAAATTCTAACACAACCTTACAAACGGCGACTATCAATGCATACGATGACCAAAATAACGTTTTTACTATCAATTCTTTGTTCGACCCCGGCGCTCAACGCACTTTTATTTTACGGGAAGTGCTCGAACGACATTCATTAACAGTGATAGGAAGTGAAGTATTGGCACCGCAAGGTTTTGGATCAAGTGCAAAAGCTTCGGAATGTTTCACAATTGTTGAAATAAAATTACAGTTGAGGAATTTGGAATTTGGAACAATTAAAGCATTAGTTATAGAAAAGATTTGTGATCCAATCTACAACATGGTTCCACATAACGTTATAAAACAAAGTAAAACGCTAAGCTCTCTGCAATTAGCAGACGCAACTGTAACCAATGCTGCATTGTTTAAAATCGAGCTTTTAATAGGTGTTGACGAGTATTGGAACATAGTTTCTGGTTCCATAATTCGGGGCGCCCAAAACGAGCCGGTGGCCATAGACAGCGCCGTGGGCTGGTTATTATCCGGCCCCGCATATATCCCTGACTACGAGGAAACTCTTGTAATCAAATCGAACCAACACCTTTCCCCATCAACCACCTTAACGCTTGAATCGCGGTTGATTGCAAACCAATGCGTTGACATCGGTGACTCAGTTAAAGATCCTGAGTCACAAATTCTAACTATGTTAAAACTATTCTGGTCCCTAGAGTCAATCGGAATTACAACACTTGGCGAAGAACTCAAACCCATAATAACTGACATTAAATTCAAAGAGGGAAAGTACGTAGTTCGTTTACCATGGAAGTTGGATCCATTCCAATTACCAGAACACTACCATAGATGCGCTACTCAACTGAAATCACTCATAACGAAATTGTCAAAGACTGGGTTGTTGATTAGCTACAATGACGTCATTGAGGACCACTTCAGTAAAGGGTATGTTGAGCTAGTCGATATTACGCAGCCGACTACCAATCCAATTCACTATGTACCTCATCATGGGGTAATAAAAGAAACACGCCAGACAACAAAACTCAGAGTGGTATTCAACGCGTCAGCTATAGACACAAAGTACGGCATTAGTTTAAATTCATGTTTAAATTACGGTCCTAATTTCTTACCATTATTGTTTCAAGTATTAGTACGTCTTAGAACCAACCGCATTGCAATAGTCGCTGACATTGAAGCAGCATTTATGCAATGCGTAATACATCCTGACGATAGAGATATGCTACGTTTTCTTTGGGTTAAAGACATAAATGACATCGATGTAAATAACCCAAAATTGCAAGCATATCGCTATACGCGGGCGATGTTTGGACTCTCGCCATCACCAGATATTTTATTTTCTATTGTCAGGAAACATTTACAAAGTAAATTAGATACTGCCAACGAAAACAAACGTATTGTAATTGAAAAACTATTGCGGGATATGTATGTAGATGACTTTGCGTCTGGTGCAGACACTGTGTCGTCTGGTCTTCTCTTGTATGAGAATGCAAAGCAATTGATGTTAGAGGGTGGATTTAATTTAAGAAAATGGCTTACAAATTCTGTCGAGCTACAACAAATTATAGATCAATTTGAAAAACCCAAAATCGTAAGTTTAAAAACAAATTCTGTACCAATATTATCAGAGGAAGACCAGACGTACGCAAAGGAGTCATTGTGTTTATCAACACCACCTAGCGGTGAAACAAGGATTTTGGGACAAGTGTGGGATATAAGTAAGGATTACTTTGGGTATAACCTTGACCACGTCATATCCTTTGTTAAGAATCTAAAACCAACGAAAAGGGCTATATTGCAACTAACGGCTCGGATCTACGATCCATTAGGGCTTATATCTCCCTTTTTAACGCCCTTACGAATCGTATTTAGGGAATTAGCTAACAGTAAGGTAGACTGGGACGAACCACTACCTACTCATTTATTGAGCAAATGGGAATCATGGTTAAACAGTTTAGAAATTTTAAATAGCATTACAGTACCTCGATGTACAAACTTACTATGTAGTAAAGTTAAACTGGCACCTAAACAAAAACAATCAGTACCACGGTTAGAATTACTTGGCGCACTAATACTGGTAAGACTAGTACTGTTAGTGTATCAAGGTTTGGTACTACAAATAACACGTTCAGTATTTTGGACCGATGCATTAGACGTACTGTATTGGATACGACCAACAAATAATACTCACAAACAATTTGTACACAATAGAGTACAGGAAATCCGTGACGTAACACAGAAATTGGGAGCAGAATGGAGGTGGTGTCCAGGGCCGTGTAATCCAGCGGACATTCCAACAAGGACAATGGCACCAGACAAATTATTAAATAACAAACTATGGTATGAGGGTCCAGACTTTATATCGGGGGAGGAATCTGGTTGGCCAGAGTCACCAGTGATTACTGAGGCTCAAGTATCCAAGTGTGCTCTGTTAGATATAAAGTCCACCCTCATAATGACAACGACAATTAAGACAATCAATACAGACGATACAGGATTATCTCAGATAATTAATGTAAATAATTTCAGTACAAAAAGGGACGTACAACACAGAATAGCTTGGATTCTACGGTTTGTAGAAAATATTAAAGCAAAACGTTTACACAAAGACCCCGTGTTATTACCATACTTAACAGCCAAGGAACTACATTTAGCCGAAATTAAAATAATTCTAGATTCACAACGTGTAAACTATTCTCGGGAATTGTCTTATCTTCGTGATAAATCAACTCAGTGTCCTAACGTTGTTAAACAATTAAATCTTGTGTTAGATGAATTAGGTATTATCAGATGTCAGGGTAGAATAATCAATGATACTATCCCATTCCATACCAGAAATCCTATTCTTCTTGCACCAGGTGACCATTTTACAAAACTCGTCATATTAAACTCACACGAGCGCGTTTCACATTCCCGAGTGAGAGACACACTAGTAGAGGTTCGTGAGAGATTCTGGATACCATCCGCTAGACGGAAAATTCAACAAATTTTGTCTTCGTGTGTCATTTGTAAAAGGTTTCAAGGAAAACCCTATACAATGCCAGCAATCAGCCCCTTGCCAGTTTCTAGAACGATTGAAACGCGCGGCCCCTTTGATCATTGCGGAGTCGATCTTTGTGGACCACTTCATACAGTTGCCAAACCAACCGAGACCGAGACTGAGACAAT
This sequence comes from Nemertoderma westbladi, assembly GCA_032718475.1. Lineage (NCBI taxonomy): Eukaryota > Metazoa > Xenacoelomorpha > Nemertodermatida > Nemertodermatidae > Nemertoderma > Nemertoderma westbladi. The sequence goes on from JAUCBJ010004074.1 coordinate 26,982, forward strand.
ACAACCAACAGAAAAGGCGTGGATTGTTATGTTTACGTGTGCTGTAATAAGAGCCGTTCATTTGGAAGTAGTAACGTCTTTATCAGCGGTCGCTTTCATTAACGCATTTCACAGATTCATAGCCAGAAGAGGAATACCGAGTATTATGTTTAGCGATAATGCTACAAACTTTAAGCGCAGTGCCAAGGAGCTAAGAGCGTACCGAATATTCTTGACAGATCCTGAGGTAGTCAGGATTTTTGGAGATCATAATATTACCTGGGAAAACAATATTGCAAACAATCCAGCAGCGTATGGATTCATAGAACGTTTAATTGGCACTTGCAAATCCGGAATTCGTAAGTTAATAGGACGAGCTGTCTTATCACTTGACGAGTTACATACTGTTGCGCTTTCGGTAGAAGCATCAGTAAATAGCAGACCAATCACATATGTTTACAGTAAGTTAGATGACGATGTACAGCCTCTCACCCCGAGTCACTTTCTTGTAGGAAAACGGCTCTGTGCAATACCAGATTTATCAGATAAAGGGATTCTACCAAACCCTGAATCTAAATCTAAATCGGCAAGAAGAATGATACTTGATAGGGTTAAATATCAAGAGGCAGCGAAAAATTCAGTGTGGAAGTTGTGGCGTACAGATTATTTGAGAGAGTTACGTTCTTCTCACATTAGTAACAACGTAGCCCCCAAATCAGACATCATCCCGAAGGTAGGCGCTATGTGTCTATTACATAACGAGTCTATTCCCCGTTGCATGTGGAAGTTGTGTAGGATAGATGAATTAATTGTTTCAAGGGACGGCCGTGTGCGGTCTGCGAGAATTTCAATAGCGCCCAGAAATAAGGAAGCGAGATCACTCGTTAAATCCATACTACAATTATATCCATTAGAGGTATCTACTACAAATACACCACAAATAGATTAAAATAGTCATAAAGAAATACAATACGAACATTCTTCATACTTTATCATATTTGAAAATTATAATGTGCAATTAATTACACTAAACAATATAACATATTGTTTACTGTATATTAGTCATTTTTTGAAATTTTTTAAATGCAATAATGTATAACCCCACGTGGTGAAGGTTATGATTTGAAACTATTAGTTTCAAGGGGGAGTGTCATAAAATATATATATTCAAGTAGGGAAATAAAGTTTGTTTTCGTTAATGATTTAATGTTAATGTGCATAGTACAGTAGTTGGCAACAGCAGGGGTTCATTGACATCAACTCATACATTATATCATTGATATACATACAGTATCGTCTATATTATTAACTATTGTTTGTACAACGCTAGAATTACCTCATCGTTTGGAAGACATGCCCCTGCTGTTCGTCCTAATTAAAAGGGTCAATTAGTATTGCTACAATAATAGGAGTATACATATAGTGTTGGTGCGGTGATGGTAAAACCAGTTGCTAATTGTCGTTGTAATATGTGTCATTTTTGTAATTAGTTAGTTAATTATTAAATTAGAGAAATATGTAATCATAATATTGTGTTTTTTAAACTGTTCATGGGCGGTTCAACAATCAGAAGAATATACATTCATCCCGTTCATGACAGTATGAGAGCAATATCGCACGAAGCAATGTCAGTGTGAAGAGGCAAGTCGTTTCCAAGGTCTACCCAGAGCTTGGTTTAGCCGAGACACGAGGATCTGAACTTTGCATTCCTAATACTCTGCCTACCAATAATACTTGAATATAGTAGTGGCTTTATTGTACTTTAATAAGTACGGACATTTCATCTTACTGTAGTTACGTATTTATAATATGATACGGACAGTAAGGAAAAGAAAGAATTATTTCTCGCCGTCGCACTAAATATATAATATAAGTAATTACGTACGCAATAAACACGAATATATTGCACTATTCTACTAAATAATAGCTAAATAATATTCTACTAAATTAAATAAAACGATTATAATAAAATTACATAGCAATACATACATAAATATAAAAATAATAAAATAATATAAAATAATAGAGTCACACGCCCACTCCGAACGATATTAAGTTGGGGAGTCCCTAGATGTCGGTTGGATTAGGGAAGTGGTCGTGGGAAGAGTTTCTTGCCTTCCATAGTTTCCGGAGAGCTCTCTGTCTCTTTCCAGTAAACATAAACGACCCACTGGGCGATTGAGCTGTTGAGTCTCAAAGACTATCCCTGGTTTCTTAAAGTTACGTCGCATGACGACGAGTTCTACTGATCGCACCAAACCATCGCTCGAGATATGAGTCTCGATGATACGTCCTGTTTGCCATCGCTTACGTGGGAGATCGGGGTCCACAATAAGCACCATGTCTCCAGCGCTGACGTTTTCTTGCTGCGCAAACCACTTAGTTCGAAGTTGTAGAGTGGGCAGGTAATGTTTCTCGAAATGGTCAGCGAAACGACGGGATAGCAACTGCATAAGTTGCCAGGTTCGACGGCAGTACTCGTCTCCGTCTGAGATCTCCGATCGTGGGAGCATGGCTACGGGTTTCTTCAGTAGAAAGTGCGCGGGTGTTAGCGCTTCCAGGGAATCAGGACTTGAAGAGACTGGCATGAGCGGTCTTTCGTTGAGATAAGCGGCGATTTCCTCCATTAACGTCCGCAATAGTTCGTCGGTGAGATAAGCGCGACAAGGCACAATAAAGTGGAACGCAGTCTTCACGCTTCTAATCAATCTCTCCCAACTTCCTCCCCACCAAGGGGCGTCGGCGGCGTTGAAGGTCCAGCTAGACGCTGTTATCTTTAGTTGATCGTCCACCTGTCTTTTGTTCCAGTCCTTTACGTAAGCTTGAATTTCGTTGTTGGCGCCAATGAAGTTCGTTCCCTTATCTGATCTCATCGTGTTACTGGTTCCGAAACGAGCAATCTGTCGTCGTAAACTCAACACGAAGCTGTTGGTGGATAGATCGTTTACCATATCGAGATGGATAGCTCTACAAGTCATACAAACGAAGATGACACACCATCTCTTAACTATAGTCCGGGCACGATATACTTCAATAGGGCCAAATAAATCCACACCGGTATTAGTAAAGGGTGGTTCATAAAAGCTTACTCTTTCCCTAGGTAATTCTGCCTCTCGCTGTGTCAAAGGCCTACTGAATGCCTTCCTACAGGGTATGCAGTTCCTAAGGACTTGGTTCAGAGCCCTACGGGGTTTATAAAAATAGTAGCGAGTTCGAATTTCGCTGAGAACTCGTTCTCTTCCAGCATGATACAGTTTGCTATGAACATCTACAATCATCTTGATTTGTATGTCAAGATTTCTAATGAGTATGGGAAACTTAGTGTCAAAGGATAATGGGGCGTTGGTAAGCCTGCCTCCAACACGTATTAACCCATCTATCATGGTACTAGAGAAGCGATCCCTTAAGCGCATCTGCGGATTTCTTAACAACAGGAAATACTTATCGGAATCCTCATAGCATTGTAGGAGTCTCAGCATCTGTTTGTTGGTTTCATCATGCTCCTGGTAACTGATCTTCTCCTTTAGAAACCTGTCGGATATCTTGTATTTAGGAAGATCTTTAACAACATGGACTCGTGCAGATGTTGATGGAGCATCATCACTATTGGTCTTTGTCCCGGAGTAACGATGATGAAAACATCGTTTTAAATAGGTGACGGCTTTACAGAGCCGATTCCAGGAACTGTAGTGACGTATCGCTCTCTGCAAGAGGGGTGAGAGTCCTTGCGCGATATCTGGTATTCCAGATTTCCAATCCTTGTCACGGATTTCCAAGACTTCTTTAGTCGTGGCGGTGGGTTTCTGATCCAAAGCATCCTCTCCGGAAGTAAATAATACAGATAGATCAACCGCAGGTTTAAACAACTTCGATTTACTCGCTCGAGTTTTGGGTTTAACTTTCTCCGCTCCCTTGGCCTGTCTGATCTCTGCTGTTGTGAGATGGGGAGGCCATTCTTCTTCTTCTTTGTAGAGAAAGTCGGGTCCACCTAACCATTCGGGAGTATTTACCAATTCCTTTGGAGTAGCTCCTCGGGAAGCGATGTCTGCTGGATTAATCGTTCCGGGGCAATGTCTCCATTGGTCCATCGTCGTGCGACTAAGTATGATGGCTACTCTGTTGGTAACGAAGACGCTGAACTGACAGACTTCATTGGTTATATACTCTAACACGAGTAAAGCGTCGGTCCAATAGACAGTTTTCTCTAATGGATAGTCAATCTGTTCGGTTACATTCCGGCCGATGGCTGTAGCGTATAGAGCCGCTTTTAACTCCGCTCGAGGAACTTTCAACTTGTTGTTGATTAATGCCTTAGAAGTAACCAGGGCGACTTTGATTCCATCCGGAGTTTCCACTCTTAGATAGGCTACTATACCTATTCCCATATCGCTGGCGTCTCCAAACACATGGAGTTGATAGGAATACGTAGGGAGAACATGACCAAAATATGAACGGGAAATTATAAAATCCTCGATAGCCGGCAGAGAATCTTCCCATTTCATCCACTTCTTCAATAATTCTCCCTTAAGTGGATCGTCCCATGAGTGGTTTTCAAGCCACATTTGTTGTACCAAACTACGAGCAATCAATATAACTGGGCTAATAAATCCCAATGGATCGAAATAAGTGCTCAGTATACTTAAGCAAATCCGTTTGGTTCGAACTGGATTATCTCGCTGTTTTAGCTGGAAAAACAGGATATCTCGCTCTGTGTCCCATTTCAAGCCGAGTGTCTTGGTTTCTGGCAGATCATCTTTGATCAAATCTAGATCTTTCGCCCCTCGATCTTCCGCAGGGATCGACTCCAGAAACTCACGGGAGTTGCTGGTGAATTTCGTTAATCGAAACCCACCTCTTTTTAAGCACTCTACCGTTCCTTTAGCGACCTCAATGGCTTCCTCAACTGATGGAAGGGACTTCAGATTGTCGTCCATGTATATGTCTCTCTTGATGTTGTCGATCACTTCCTTAGAGAAGGCCTCTCGGTTGTCCTCTGCAGTGGTACGCACTACCGAACAGGCGTTGGAAGGGCTTGAGATTATCCCAAAGGCCTGGATGGTCATCCAGTACTCCACCGGTTTCTGGTTGAGGTCTCCTTCGGGCCACCACAGAAATCGTAGACTATCTCGATCCCTATCTAACACCTTGACTTGTAAGAACATGCCTTCTATATCGGAGGCGAAAGCAATCGAATATTGTCTCAATCTTAAAAGAATTCCCAACAAAGATTGAAGCAAGTTGGGTCCGGGTAACAATTCAGAGTTAAGGGATTGACCCATGTAAAGAGCGGAGCCATCAAACACTACTCTCACTTCATGTGGTTTACCGGGTTTAGGAACGTAATGGTGAGTTAAGTAATACGTTCTTTCAGTCACAGGTGTTTCTTCCGGTACTCTCTCCGCGCATCCCTTACTAATAAATTTCTCCAGCTGTGTTTGATACATTGCTTTAGCTGAAGAATTAGCCGTAAGGCGTCGATGGAGTTGCGCGATTCTTTTTTCCGCCAAGGGTCTGTTATTGATGAATTTCGGTTCTCTCTTGCGGAAAGGTAGACCGACTTCATACCTACCTTGATCTTTGAGGAAACGTGTAGTTGTCTCTTGGATCTGCTTGGCCCTTTCCTCTTCCACTGACAAGGCTTTATCGTAGGAATTGGGCTCTACCGCCTCTTGCGTAAAGAATCGTACGGCATGTTCATCTCGAGTCTTGGCATTACAACGCTCAATGACGTCATTTAACTCTTCGTTATAAGCTTCTCGTTCAGTTGGATAAAGAAGTTGACATAAGTTCACTTGGTTTTGCCAAGCCTCGATTTCCTTAAGGAGGTCGATGGTATTCTCCTCATCAAAAAGCTGGTGCACGTCGTCGTTATCTGAGGAGTATGGGGTTCCCTCAGTTAAATCGTCTCCCTCACTAGTATCATCTTCCCATTCACTCACCTGGTAGACGCGATCTTGCGGTAGTCTTTCTCTGAGTGTTCTACGGGAAGGGCCAGTAAAGTACCAACCTACTCTAGTTCTTACCGCATAGGTCTGTAGTGGCTGCGGTTGAGCAGGCCGTTTCTCCAATGTCTCCAGCGCCTCATGCGCGTTTTGGCCGAGGAGTATTTGCACTCCAGGATAATCAGTCTGGAATCGAGGTATCTTAAGATGTTGGATGCTCTCATCCTCGTCCCAATTATAAAGGTCTACTTGAGTAGTAGCGAAGTTCTTTATAGCCACCAATTTCACTGACCTTATGCTATGTTCTCCTAGTTCGTCTTGTGGGGTGGACAACGCGCCTACATAATAATCAGCTGTTACTGTAGATTTCCAAACTTGCATAATGCCTGACATATTTAGCTTGGTTCGGATCTTAGGTTGTCCAGCGAAGATGTCTTCGGCTAGTTCTTTATCAATGAATGTTCCTGTGCTGCCGGAGTCCAGGAGGGCGTTCACTATATAGCTTTTCTGAGGTCCATGGACCCGTAACTGGACTACAGGAAATTCTCGGATTCCTACATTGGAAGTTGGTGCTTTCCACGATGGTTGTCGCTCAGAAGTAGTTAGAGTGAAGTCGCTGTCTGTATCTTTTTCATATGTGAGTGCTCGATACACTGCGGTATTTATCATGTAACAGGATTCGTTTTCGTCGGAGAACTCGTCCGTATAGAATCCTTCCATCTCAGATTGATCAGTGTCGTTCACATCACTGAATTGGACATGTAGTTCGGAATCACTTACCTGATTAGGACTATTTCGATCGAATTCAGCGTGCAACAAGATATGATGTTTCGCACCACACTTTGCACACCTTATGTCTGAGTAACAGGTTCGCCGTTGATGTCCTTGTCTGAGGCAATTATAACACAACCGCTTGTCCCACATGACTTCACGTCTCTCAGTTAATGATTTCTTTAGAAATTCATCACACATATTCAAACGATGGGTCCCATCACATAGCGCACATTTTGGTTTGATGTTACTCACCTTAATCTGAGTCACATTGTGCACACTTGCCTTTTCTTTGGGCTTTCTCACCTGAATTCTCTTGGGAGACGTAGGAGGAGTTTTTCTTACCTGTTCTCTCCTGTCATTTGCTCGAGACTTGAATTTACTTACCTGATCTTTAGGCATTTTATTGACATAATAAGATCTATCAGTGTCTTTCCCGCTATCTTCTCCTTGAGAAGTCTGGCTTTCGCCGTCGTCTGTATAACACACTGGTGTTACCTTTCTTCTGGAGACGGGTTTTTCACTTACCTTGTTTTCCGGTGTCTTCTCTCTGGACAGTTTCAGGAGCTGTAATTTCACTTCTCCATCTAGGAATGACATGAGATCAGCCATGGTAGGGTCTCGTCGTTGTTGTTCCATCATATATAACACTTTCTTATCCCAGCGTGTACCTACTCCACCCTTCGGTAAAGTAGAAGCCACTGCTCTAATAACCATAGTGTTCTGATACTCATGAGACTTACCTAGCCAATCTAATTGTCTGCAGATCTCCTGGATCTCATCGGAAAACTCGATAATCCCGCTGCTAATAAACTTTCGGGGCGCTACTAACTTTGCATACAAATACCCAGCGATGTTATTCCTATTACCATACCTGATGTTTAATGTATCCCAAACTTGTCTTAATCCGTCTGGATGTCCAATAAACTTTAACGCCATTAACTTGGGAGATCCTTCCAAGCACTCGATGAGGTATCTAAGTTTCTCTCCATTAGATAGTACAGAGTTCTGTATGTTATCTTTGTAATATTCATTAAAAGGTAACCATTTCATCTCATCCCCATTGAACTTGATGATCTCTCCCACCTTCACCGCTTGCCGGGCTTCGGTTCTAGCCATTTGACACGTAAAACTTTCTTGGGCCATCGTGTTATTTAATATCGAGTTATCGGTATATAAATTTCTCGGATTATGATCAGGTCTATAGGGAATGTCATTATCAACAGGTCTATAATTACCCTTAATAGGGTTCACTATAGGAGTTTCTACTTCGCTAGCAGTATATATGCGTGTAGGCTCCACACCTTGCGCATGAGATACTTCAGACCTAACAGGTTGACACATTGTTACCGAGGGTGGTGGTATACCCTTTTGAGTATTTACTAATTTATCGCATTCTAGCGCGATACTTTGCTGCACTTCTTGCAACTCTAGTCTACTTTCCCTTACTGTGCCCTTGAATTGCTGAACAGTCTCCTGCATCTGCCCGAGCAGGAGATCCATCCCCCGCTGTCTCTCGTCCACCCATTCGACCGCCGAAGCGGGAGTCGCCAACGTTGTAGCGGGCGGACGAGGGACCACGGGCGACAAATCAGGAATATTTCGCTCGGGATCCAGGACCTGAACTGTCTCCTGGGCAGTTCTACTGGGCACAGGTAGCTTAGTGCTATGTAGAGGGAATTTAGAGTTAGCTTAAGGGAGCACAGGTGTGTCTATCACCGAAGGGGTGATTTCAAAAACAGGCCTAATTATTTCAGGCTCATCTACTATAGTAGGGAGTCTTTCTATTTTAATTATTTGGTCTGTAGGTTCTGTACTACCTAAGTTGGTGTTATTTAGTTGCCTTCTAACAGCTGGAGGCAAATCAGGCAATTTCTGACGGTGGAATGTTCTTTTACGTCTACTTAGACGAGATCTATTTCCCTTGCCTTCAGTATCGGTGGTATCGCCTTCCTCAGATGATGTATATCCCTGTCTTTTGGGAGTAGATCGATTCATCATCTGCATATTACTAGCTGTTAACTGTTTATTTATGCAGTCTTGATTCTCCTGAATGTTTTCCAATTCTAATTGGGTGGTTTCTTCAGTCGCTCTCCGTTCGGCTTCTGCCACTGCCTCTGCGGCCTTTCTTTCAGCCTCGGCCGCCTTTGCTTCTGCCGCTGCCGCTGCCGCTTTTGCCTCTGCCGCTGCCTCTGCCGCCTTTGCCTCTGCCGCTGCCGCTTTTGCCTCTGCCGCTGCCGCTGCCGCTTTTGCCTCTGCTGCTGCCTCTGCCGCTGCCGCTTTTCTTTCTGCTTCTGCAGCTACCACTGCTGCTTTCTTTCTGTCTTCTATACGTTTTTTCTTTACTTGTTCCTCCTGGACTCGTGTGATGCGGAGTTGTTCATCAAATTTAGCCTGGTTCGCAGCCCTCATTTCCACATCGATGGCATCCAACACAAGCTTGGTTCCTTCACTATTAGGGCTAAGTCCCTCTAACCTTCTCCTCAACTCGTCATCACCTAAAAAACGTTGATAGTCTGACAGATAGATGTCAATGGCATCCCTCTTATGCGGCTTCTCTGCCGTCGCTTCACTTTCCACTTGGGAAAAAGTAGCGTCTGTTGATTCTCCATGGGTTGAGCGCTCCTCTAGCTGAGCTTTCCACTGAGCTGTTCCTTGAACCTGGAGACTCACCCTTTGAAACCAAGTCTTTACGGCAACTTGCAACGACGTGTCTTGTCTTCGTTTAGAAGCTTCTTCAAAGGCCGATAAAATTAGCCTGATTCGCAGAATTCTTTCTCTAACTTGATAAAGCAGTTGTCCCTGCTCTTGAGGTCCTTGTGGTTGTTGAAACAGTTGTCCTTTTACTCGCTCCATAGAGCTGAAGAATCCCTGTGCGTATCCGGCTGCGGACCTCTTCCACACAGCTGGATCTATAGTTTCCTTGGCTACTCCCATCCGGTGTATGTCTTCCCAGGCAGCTTCTGATAAATCAAACGGGAGTCCGGGTCCGGGGAAGTTCCATTGCGACTCGACAATAGACTTCAGTTCTTCACTCGTGTATCCCGCATAATTATCTTTAGTTGATCGTTGACTTCTCGCCCAATCGATCTGGTGTTCTTCCACTGCAATCAATAACCTAGTGAGTACGGCTGCAGGAAGGATGAGAAGGGGATCCGAATAAACCGCTTCCGTCATCTTTGCTCCGCGCTCGGGTGTCAGCTCTACAGTATCCTCACTACTGGAGCTGTTGGGCCGTTGAGAAATAAGTTCTTGGCTAGCGGGTTGTTGCTGTTCTGCTGCTTCTTGGTCCCGCTTGACCTGAGCTCGAGTGCCTATGATAGACCTACGATGTTGGACCAGCCTAGGTTCTGTTATTACTACTGGAGGGATGACCTTCCTCACAGTGGGAGGTGAACTGAACTTAGGTGTAGACGGTTCTACACCTTTATCTGAGTCGCAGATAGTTACATCCAATAAACTGTCTGACAGGTTCTGCTTAGTATCAGACATGTTTGTTTACACAGTTGAATGTCTACCGCTATATTACAGTCTAAGCAAGTCTAGTAATTCAGTGTTAACTGCTAGCCTAGTAATTAATTACCGATACTGCTACTCAGTGTAGCGTGATATATATATAATATATTAGAATACCGGTATGCTTATAGTATATATAACTATATAAGTACTATTACAGACTAGGTTTATCACAGAATACCGGTATAATTTTAGCACAAATATATATAAATATATAATAGGCCTATCGGGAATACCGGTATACAGCTTACAGTTTGTAGTATATATAATTCTGGACTAGAATTAATTACAAGTACCGGTATAATTTCAGCCTAAGTTTATAGAAATAAAGATAATAGGCCTATTGTAAATACCGGTATATCAATTATTTTAAATAACTGAATTTCTGAATTTCAAGGGTTACTTGGTTACTTTAACTTACTTTATTACCGTTATTTAAGCAGTAGTCCAACTGATATTGAGACCTAATTGTTGTATGGCAGGCCTACTATTTATAAATCGTTAGATTTGATTTATAATATATATATACCCGTTTTAATGGGTTTTGTCAATTGTTTGAAATAAATGTTATTATTTCTGGGGAGTAATCACTACACAAAGCGGTGCGCTTTCAGTGAAGTGTTACTTATAGGACACTAAAACAAATAATACTAATTTACCTAAGTTACTTAATACTACAAATTACGTACAATTCGGGTGAGATTACAATCTCTAAATAAACACAAAAATTTACAAAAAACACAAAATCCGAATTTACAGGGTAATTTTACAAGAAGTCTACAAACCAGCCTAACAAAGGGTTAGAAATCTGGTTATTACAACGGACAGGGTACTGCGGTATTTGAAAATAATACGTAGTAGTAAATACACTGCGTTGTCCAGATAGGAAAATACCACCGCCTGACGACCTATAGCCGTATCGCTATAGGTACTACGTTATGTATCACGGAGTGTTCCTACCTAGAAGTTAATAGAGCTAATCGAACGTGCCTATCAACCACTTTACAACACAAATATAATGCCTACACTAATTACTTTCGGAAAGCACTGTACACTAAACCCTAAATTAGGTACGAGTACTTGTACAACAGATAATCAGTAGTTAAATATACTTGAACAGCTAAAAGAACCACGGCATCTGCTGGAGTGACCGATGCACAAAATCACCAGTCTTTACCTACGCCAAGCAGCCCGTGTAGTACCGGGGTTAATTTAACTATAGCGGTATGTATAACAAACACAATTACTGTAGGAACAAACTTGGGGAATGAATGTTGCGAATAATCGCATAAACTCTGAATAATAAATATTACGCTATGCGTAAAAACCACTCAAACAAAATGCAGACCAAATACTGACAGACTACCATCAAGCCTAAACAAACTACGGTATATGCAGACTCCGAAATGATTAGGTAGTATGCGTTCTAACCCAGTAGTACGACTTATTCTTTAGTTGGGGGTTTACCTTACAGCAATGGCTGCCCCTACTTCCTAACCGTTCTTTATCGGACAGATGCTTTACACACACCGAAATCCGTTCAGACCTAATAGCAGCCAGACAACTATCCAGCCTACAAATTATCTAAATAAATATTATACGCTACCCGTACAGACTACACAAACAAAGTACAGACTAAACGATGGCAGACCACTCTCAAGCCTAAATAAACTACAGGACATGCAGACTCCGAAATGATTAGGTAGTATGCGTTCTAACCCAGTAGTACGACTTATTCTTTAGTTGGGGGTTTACCTTACAGCATTGGCTGCCCCTACTTCCTAACCGTTCTTTATCGGACAGGTGATCTACACACACTGCAATCCGTTCAGACTTAACAGCAATCAGACAGCAGCCCAGCCTACAAATTGTCTGTACAATATGATCAGGCTTACACGCCTTCTGTTCAATACTGGCCTACAAATAAATAAAACTGACAGAAATAAGTAAGCTCCAAAAGAAACAAGGGGTGTAGAGTCCCTAATCTCTTAAACAGCCTACCGGTATACAATAATCAAATCGAATAATACTAATGTACTTATACAGGAAGTACCGGTTAGGACAGTTAGGCCTACGGACCTACAGAAGTACCGGTTCTGGCAGTTGGACCTACGGACCTACGGCAGTACCGGTTCTGGCAGTTGGGCCTACTGACCTACAGATGTACCGTTCAGGTTTACCGGTTGACCGGTACTTTCAACTGTATTGCTTACTGCAATAAAGAAGCTATATCCGTTATTGTTTGCGCTTTCAGACCTTTGGCAGTTTAACCCGCCAAATTATGATGTCTTCTAGATAATAAATCACTTTTAGCCTATGACAAGTATTTAATTCACTACACTAGTCGAAACCAATCTGTGCGCGATCATTCACCCGCTGGATATACCCGGGAGATTGGGTTCGACGGCTTAATCTTATTGCTATGTAAGCTTAATGTATTATTCGACTGACAGTATTATATAATCTATGACAATATTATTCACCTTCGGGGAATATTAACAGTTCCTTTAGGACGTGGCGCTCTATCTATATAAACAGAGTTATGACTTAAACTACTCACAACGATATGGCTTAGTTATAATTCACATATATGGCGCATTCTTTAGGAAATGCTTCGTTATCAGTCTCACTCATACACAATGCTGCACAATACTGCACACTGATCTGCCGATCTTCACTGATTTTAGTTATATATAAAAGGAACACGGACCGACTCATGTAGGGTCTATCAAATAACATTAGATTCACTTCAAACCACTTTAACATAAGTCACAATCGTTATATGTAACCTTTCTCTCTTACCTTCGGTATATCAAGAATATTGGGTTTCGGGGTTATTTATCGTTATTCCAAATATAATAATTCATCAACCATATTATGAAGAACTGACAGTAAATAGCAGTATAACAATAGAAAGACCAAACATCAGTTTGATAAATCAGTTTGGTTTGTTTTGATAACGGATATATGTCCTTATAATTAAGCCTACTAGTGTTAGACTAAAACAGAAAAGCACAAAATATTTCCAAGCCGTTCTCTCCTGGCTCAGGACAGAAAGACCAACAACACTAAAAACTGATAAGAATAACCTTATTTACAAAATCTTCCACCCACCACAGAGAATGAGCATACAGATAGGAAAATTCAGTTCAGTAGATCTGTGATAGGTCGAAATCAAAACCAACTCAAATCCTATTGGCAGATACAGAAAGCAGGGCTGTGGGGCAACCTTCCCAAGCTGGTTGGACGATCAAACGTAGCCCAGATCCCTTCGCACAGCAAATCAGCCAATCAGCCGGTAGCTTGCACTATTCGAGTTATAGATCCCTTTTTAGAGTATTCCAGCGCCTGGGGGGAACTGGTTAGCAAGGCAAACGAATCAGTTATCCCACAAAAGCTTTTACACGCAGGATAAATAATCTCAGATGTTTGGAAGTAAGACGCAAACTACGAAGATACGCAGTCTTTGAAGTCTTACATCAGTACGAACAACACCAGACAGACCGGGTAACGATCAAACCATACTGGGATAAGGACATCCGACAAGTGGGAGCCTAGACATAGCCCGGTCTCAGTCTTATTACAAGGCGGGGATGAATTCCCCAGGATGTAAAATTTAATGTAAAACTAACAAAGAAGAAATCCCGAACAAACGATTTTCTTTGCAATAAATGGCTCTCAGAACTCCAGACTTACAGTATAACTGTATATAGGCTGTATATGCAGTACATGAAAGCTTGGTTAACATATCATTGCTTTCGCCGTGAGGACCAGCCTGCGCACAATCTTGAGGTTTAGCAGCCTCATAGAGAAAATAAGCATGGTGGACGGCCCACTTTCGGAAGACGTCTCCTAAATGACACTGGCCTTGAAGATTCGGATAATCTCGCGAAATGTCATTGCAAGCCGGCATAGCATTCTTAAATAATGTACGTATTCTTAATATATTTTGCGATACGTTTTGTATTTTCATTTTCTATTTATGATAATTGGCAATTTTGTAAAAAATAATTCAAAATTAAAAAAAAATGAAAAACCCATGTTTCTTCAAATTTTTCATTAAAAAATGGGGAAATATTATGAAATCAAGAAATCTAGTCAAAATTTATTGAAGCTTGTGAAATTACCTTTCATATAAATAAAAAATTGCAAAAAACGGTTAACGGGTTTTATCTCCCCTACGGTGTTATCTTATTTTGTACATGTCTCCAATGTGGTTGAAAAATGCATAGAGAAACGATACCATAGGAAAGGGGATCATCAAAGTACATAAAAATTTGAAAAAATAATATTTTTTGGAGCCCCCTAGCGGCCTTTGTATGATTTAAAAAATTTCACTAAAAAGACTACTTCTCCGTTATTTTCCATTTTTATTTTTCGATACCACATTTTAGGAATTTTGGGGCGGGGGGCGCCGGCGGGGGGCGCCGGCGGGGGGCTTGGAGGCTACCCCTCTAGGTGCAATAAAAAACAAATTTCTGTAATTATTAACGAGGCGGGATATTTTCGCACTTGATCAGATCATTAATAAATATACATCTCTCTCCAGGGGAAACTCGACGCAACAGTTAATTGCTCTCAAAAATAAAACCTCTAACCTGTTCTAATGAGTTTCATTTATTGTTATAGTTAGAATATAGTGCCACTAATAACCTGCTCCTCTCCCTAAATAGAGAATTTAACTTAATTAATTTAAATATATTAATTCACCGATTGGATTTGTGTACAGTTGTTGTCCTCCATCTCTAATAATCGGTATTGATCGAGTGTCTGCCAATGTTTGTCTCAACTCAGTCTGTCAGTAGGACTCATCTCAAAACTATCCACAGTTGTTAGACCTACAGTGTTAGACCTACAGGTATTACTGTATTAGGCTACCTGCAAGGACTACTATTATAGTAGTCCTTGGCTACCTGCCATACCTGCCTACCGCAGTACAGCAGTACCGGTACTGAAGAAATACTGAAATATACTGCAGTACAGACTGTACTACACCACACCACAACTACTGAACTACCGCAGTACCGTTCTGCCGTTACCGGTACCAAACAACCAGACTTCATTCATTCACATTCTGACATTGCAGCATTGCAGCAATGGACCCAGAGCAACTGGAACGAGAGTTCGAATGTTCCGTATGTCTACGACTTTTACATCAGCCACGACTTTTGATCAACTGCTCCCACTGTTTCTGTTACAAATGTATCGTAAAATTTTCTAAACAACGCGGTGATGGATTTTCGTTGGAATGTCCTCGTTGTCGGAATCCCACCGAGGTAGAGAAACTGGATTCTTTGCCGACAGTAAGTCATGTCGTCACCATGATTGATATGATTCGAAAAGAAAAAACATGCGACGAGTGCAGAAAAAACAAAGGAACGAATCCCTGCGAACGTTGCGATACCGAATTGTGCAGAAAGTGCGAACCTTACCACGTCTGTGACGTCAATCCACCTAATTCGGGAGCAGCTGGAGATCCGACGGGATGCTGGTCTAATGACGTAGATCTCGATAAACAAGGAGCTGTTGGTGGATCTAAAGAACCGGATCCCGAACTGTGCCTAACCCACGGTCTAAACAAACGCCATTATTGCGAGAAATGCGAATGTACTGTTTGTCGCCAATGTCATTCCGTTGACGGTGTTTCTAAAGATCACGAGGTCGGGTATACGAACAAAGTCTGTAATTCAATCAGACGAAACTTAGTAGAAGGTCCGGGAAAGTTGAGATCACGATTGGAGACTAAACTATCGGTGTTGGAAGGAATTCTGGGGGATTTAGACGACGTCACTAAAGTTTCCACTGACGACATCCGCAAACACTTCCAATATTTATACAACGAATTAAAAGCAGCCGAAGATACAATGATGAAGCAGGTCCGGGATTTAAAAACCAAAACGGCGGGAAAAATATCAGCAGCGCAGGAAATTCTCGCTAATATCGAAATTCCTGAAGAAAACGAATATTATAAGAAGATAAAGAATTCCGAGTTGATCAAAGAAATAGCGGAAGCCAAGAAGATCCTAAAGAAATACAAAGAAATCGAGCAGCGGATTTCTGAGATCGAAGTTGTAGAGGTACCGGAAATTCGTTTCGTTCCGGTTGAGTTACAGAAGGACCTGGAAGGGATTACTGGCCGCGTCGATATTATAGAAACGATTCCCTAACTAACAGGATTTATATTTACGAATTCAACGACGACGATTCTTTATCTTTACGTGGTCAACCTATTATTCTCGAATCCGACTGCAACGCCGAAAAGAAACAGATTAAGTTTCTAGATAATTACTACAAGGACCCCTGGATCGCTAATAATCACTACGGGGCAACCTGGATCGCCGCAACGGAAGAATGTGTATTTGTAATAAACCCAGACGGAGGGGATGTCAAACATTTGTGTCTTGGTAAAGAGAGATACCGCGGTCAACCAATAGGCCCAATGGTCGGTATCTATGGTGATTATCTGCTAACGTCAAACAACTGCGTGATTAAACTGGACCGACGCGATTGTTCTAAGGAATGGATATCCCGTATCGAAGAACCTGGGAAACTCCTTCCCAGCGATAGCTGTAGTTTTCCACTGGGCCATTTAACCGTCGGATTATTCCAACCTAACGAACATAAGTTATCCATATGTATCTATCCCGTTACCGGCACCGGACCCAACGTTACTCTCGTATTGGATAGAAGGATATCCGTTCTTGATTGCGGTAAATCCATCCCTATTGGGGCGATGGAACTACTGGATTATCCATCATGGCATTACTTAGTTCCTCTAGAAGAAGAAGGGAATCATTATCTGGGGATTTATAAATACGTTCCAAGCGGAACTAAAGTATCCCGATTGGGTGCCGTGCCAGTAAACGGGTTCGGTGGGATGGCTGTTGTGAATAATAATAAAGGATTCATTCTGTACGAAACTCGTAGTAACAGTTTACTTTATATTAAATCTAACTAAATCAGCTACACCTATCGATAAATTGAGTTTTAACTCGCTAACTATATATAACTGTTTACTTAACTCTTTCTTTCATTTAATACAGGCTCCAGTCTATGGCCCCGTATTTTATATATAACTGAGCTACCCCACATAGATATTTAGTAAAGATATGAGAAATTATAAAAAATGTTCACCAAACGGTTCCGCTGGTTTTTTAGAGGGTCTTAAACATAGCAACGGAGGAAATCCCCATAGCAACAGCTCTTATAGTAGATATGACGAGTTACAACTAAACATAATAACAAAATAAATAACAAAATTATTATTTTGGATACGAAGAATTTAATGACATATTTCGTTTTTTGAAAATACCATAGCAACCAAGTGAAAACGACCTTCAATATTAGCTGTATTGATAATGTCCTTAGCAACGGGCTTTAAACGGGTGTAAAGCATATGTAGTGGTCGTAGAGTTATGGAATCAGAGTCTACCACCAATATATCGAGTATAAGGAACAATATGCACTACTTTTCAGTTTCTAGTTGCCATGGCAACGGGTAACTTTGACTAGAAACTGGCTATATATTAGCCGTAGCGTCATTAAATAAACCTCCACCCCCCACTATATCGAGTATAAGGAAAAATATGCAATATGTTTCAGTTTCTAGATGCCATGGTAACTCGTCAGAATTGTTAACAAAGTGTTTTTTATATCACTTGGCTGGTTTCACTACTTATAAGAGCGCATTTTGAAAGATAACTGAGATTTACATGTTACGTATATTTAGAGATTTACATTTGTCATCACTTTATGCCCTATAACCATCTTACATAAATGAAATTACATTGTTTTAAGAATCGCAATTACGACAGTAACCAGTGCACATAAACACCGTTAGGTCTACAAGAACAGTGCGCACACCAGCCGCTAGGGGGCTACATATGTAAACATTAAATGTTCTTCCATTTCTTTGCTTTTATTCCGTTCAAGGTAAAACTTAGCATTTATGTACCATCAGCTGTATATTTCAAGGTAGGCTAATCCCTATGCAGTTCTCAAGTCTACCGCTAGAGGGCGAAATATCTAATAGTGAAATCATTCTCATATTGTTTTAGTTATATATAAAGGGTGAGTGAGGGAGACTTAAACAAGATGCCACTTCGTCAGAAAGCGGCACATATCAATAGAATTTGAAGAAAACAATTAATATGTGCTTGGATTGAAAATTATACAAGATATTCATTAATAAAATGTACCTTCACGCGTTAAATTTTAATGCGGTTCTAATGAACTATTATTTATTCAGTTCTTGTTGGTATTTTGTTGGTCTAAATTTGTATAAAGTTTTGGATAATAATTTAACAATTTAACATTCGCATTTTTTGAAATTTTTCTGCTCTACTAGAAAATAGACATGTTGAACATGTAATTATTACACTTCTTCAGCATTTTTGAACGAATTTACAAGTATGTGAGGTGGGGTTCAAGTTTCCCACCCTAGGTGTCAAGTCTCCCCCCATTGAGGGAGACTTGACGCTTTTTCGAAAATACGAATAATTGGTTTAATTAAGAAAGTTTAAGAGTTGAAATTCTCAAACTCTGACATAATGATAGCAATCATAAATGTAATGTGAAAAAGTTAAAACGGCATTGAGAAATTAATTTATCTGTTCTTTAGAGCGATTATAACTTTTGGGGTTCAAGTCTCCCTCACTCACCCTACTATGTGAGATATGTACTAAAACACAGTCTGTGTCTTTGTGGGGTCGGTAAACGATCTGCAGTTCTCCAGTCTGCCGCTAGAGGGCTAGATATCTGAAAATGATAAGCTTCCCCATTTCGTTGATGTTAATCCGTTTAAGCTGATTCTTGGCTTGACAAATATGTACTAGACTACAAGTTGCGACTTTATGAGGAGGTTGATCGGCCAGCAGTTCTTCAGTCAACTGTCACTGTCAACAATTCTGACGAGTTGCCAAGGCATATAGAAACTAAAACATATTGCATATAGCGATTAATATAAATGTAAATTGAGTTTATTGCGAGTAAATATTCAAATATTATAATATATTTCGAACCGACTGGCGACGCTTCATCAGATACAAGTTATAACGAATAAAAAGGAATACAAAACTACAAAATTGTGGTAAAATACAGAGATAGGATTACCGGTATTTCTGTACGAAACTCGTAGTAACAGTTTACTTTGTATTAACTTCTTATTAATTCTTCTTTTTAAATGTATTAATTTCTTATTAACTTGTTATTTATTACCTTCATGTTAGATAATTTATTAATAATCAATAGTCAACTTATAAATTATTATTTTCGCGCAACATTAAAGAAATTTACCTTCTTACTTTTGTAATTTTAATCGCATTATGATAGAGTGATATTTTTATTTCCGTGTTCTACTGTATATTTATTTTTATCTTTTGTAATATACAGTATGTAAATATTTATACTGTATATTTTTATCTGCGCTATCGTTAGATTCAATCTGATATTTTTATTTCAGTGTTCTACTGTAAATTTATTGATCTGTTTTATATATGAATTTATCTGTTATAATTCTAGTTATTTTATTTTACTGTTCTACTGTATGTTTCTTTCATCAGCACTACTGTTCTTTACTTGATTATTTAAATTACTATTTAATACGTTATTTTTATTTTTCTGGTTTCTGTAGGCCTATGTTTTTATCAGCCCTATCTGTACACTATTATATACTGTGGGGCGAGCCACGAAGCGATTGAGCCTTAGCGTAGTGGTACCATTAATCAACCTGTGGGGCGAGCCACGAAGTGAGTGAGCCTTAGCGTAGTGGTGCCATTAATCAACCTGTGGGGCGAGCCACGAAGTGAGTGAGCCTTAGCGTAGTGGTACCATTAATCAACCTGTCGTTCTGTCGCGTTTTTTTTCAGTATTTTATTTTAAACGTTAATAACTCGGCCAATCCTTGATGAAATCTATCCAAACTTGGTACACATGTTGTTTGGCAAAAGTTTGAAAATTTTCCAAGTATAATTTGCGTGGGGCCTTCGTGCAGCATCAGTGTAACTGTTATTGCAGTAATAATACATTTGTTTTTCCAAATTTAAAATGCGTTAAATTATTATTACTGTAGGATAAATCAGCTGGGTTTTCTGACAAATTTTGCAATTCTGCATGTAGGCCTACCATGTGTACCGGTACTGTCAGGCTGTACTCAATCCCTGAATCGAGAATCCTGCAAAGCTATATACTGTTAGTATATTGCTGTATTGGGGTGGGGTTAGGAATAATCCATTTGTTTTAGCATTGAACTGTTGAATCCCCTTATTTATTATAAAACCATTGGAAATATTCGCAAATGCCGCTCCATTACTGTCTGAAACGCTCCCGACAGTCCGATGTATCTGGACCCGAGCAGCCGAGTTGCTTCAAGAGGTGATTAACGGGGGAATACTACGGAATTGCTTGTTTGTCAGTACCTACGATTCTATTTGGGTATTTACTACACTCAGACACTGGGAATACGACGGTCAGTCAGATCGTAATGCGGGCCACTGCCAAGTTCCTCATGCCTCACTCCGGTCACCCACCGTGGAGTGCGGTGGGAAGAGTCCAACTTACGTCGACGACTGGACGAATCGACGAGGATTGCGATCTGGGTTTAGCGGCGGCCCGGATCCTGGGATCGCCTGGGGGAAATGGTTGAACGTTGGGCAGACGTTATCGCACTGGATTACGTTCTCTGTGACGCGAAAGTGTGAAGCGAATTCGTTGTCGAATTGGGTCGGAAGCTGCGGGAATTCTACTGTTCTACGGGAGTAAACCGCAGCCCCAGTAAAAAATCCCCATGCGTAACGCATTCGTAGTTAACATTCGTAATTAACTTCTAGGTAGGAACACTCCGTGAAACATAACGTAGTACTTATAGCGATACGGCTATAAGTCGTCAGACGGTGGTATTTTTCCTATCTGGACAACGCAATATATTTACTACTGCGTATTATTTTCAAATACCGTAGTATCCTGTCCGTTGTAATAACTAGATATTCTAACCCTTTGTTAGGCTGGTTTGTAGACTTCTTGTAAAATTACCCTAAAAAATTCGTACTTGTAATTTTTGTGTTTATTTAGAGATTGTAATCTCACCCCGCAATTGTACGTAATTTGTAGTAATAAGTAACTTAGGCAAGTAGAATTATTTGTTTTAGTGTCCAACAAGTAGCACTCCACTGAGAGCGTACAGCTTCTGTGTAGTGACTCCTTCCCAGAAATAATAACATTTATTTCAAATATTGTGACAAAAACCCATTATACGGGTATATATATTATAAATCAACTCAAACCGATTTATAAAATAGTAGGCCTGTCATACAACAATTAGGTCTTAATATCAGTTGGACTACTGCTTAAATAACGGTAATAAAGTCAAGTAAAGTAACTAAGTAACCCTTAAAAATTCAGAAATTCAATTATTCTAAAATAATTGATATACCGGTATTTACAATAGGCTTATTATATTTATTTCTATAAATTTGAGCTGAAATTATATACCGGTATTCTGTAATTAATTCTAGTCTATACTTATACTTATATATACTATAAGTGTAAGCTGTATACCGGTATTCACGATAGGCTTATTATATATCTATATATTTGTGCTGAAATTATATACCGGTATTCTGTGACAAACCTAGTCTGTAATAATACTTATATATATACTATAAGTGTATTCCGGTATTCTAACATATTGTATATATATCACGTTACACTGAGTAACGATATCGGTAATTAATTACTAGGCTAATAGTTGATACTGAATTATTAGACTTGCTTTAACTGTAATATAGCAGTGGGCATTCAACTGTACAAATAAACATGTCTGATACAAAGCAAAACCTGTCAGACAGTCTCTTAGATACAACCATCTGTGACCCAGACAGGAGTGTGGAAAGTGTGAGACCGAAGTTCAACTCACCTCCTACTGTAAGAAAGATCATCCCTCCAGTAGTAGTATCAGACCCTAGGCTAGTCCAACACCGTAGGTCTATCATAGGCACTCGGGCTCAAGTCAAGCGGGACCAAGTAGCAGCTGTTAAACAGCAGCAACACTCGAGCCGAGAACTTATTTCTCAGCGGCCCGACAGCTCCAGTAGTTCGGATACTGTAGAGCTTACACCCGAGTGCGGAGCAAAGATGGCAGATGCGGTTTATTCGGATCCCCTTCTCATCCTTCCTGCAGCCGTACTCACTAGGGTATTGATTGCGGTGGAGGAACACCAAATTGATTGGGCGAGAAGTAAGCGATCAACCAAGGACAGTTATGCGGGATACACCAAGGAGGAACAGAAGTCTATTGTCGAGTCGCAATGGAACTTCCCCGGACCCGGACTCCCGTTTGACTTATCGGAAGCTGCCTGGGAAGACATATACAGGATGGGAGTGACAAAAGACACTAGTGATCCAGCTGTGTGGAAGATGTCAGCAGCAGGGTATGTACAGGGATTCTTCAGCTCTTTGGAGCGATTAGAAGAACAACTGTTTCGACAACCCCAAGGACCTCAAGAGCAGGGAGAGCTGCTTTATCAAGTTAGAGAAAGAATTCTAAGAATCAGATTAATCCTATCGGCCTTTGAGGAAGCTTCGAAAAGAAGACAAGACACGTCGTTGCAAGTTGCCGTCAAAACTTGGTTCCAGCGGGTGAGTCTCAGGGTTCAAGGAACGGCCCAGTGGAAATCTCAGCTGGCTGAGCGCCCAATCCATGGAGAATCAACAGACGCTACCTTTTCTCAAGTGGAAAGTGAAGCGACAGCAGAGAAACCGCATGAGAGGGACGCTATTGACATCTATCTGTCAGACTATCAACGATTTCTAGGTGATGAAGAGTTGAGGAGAAGGCTGGCTGGACTTCGCCCTAATAGTGAAGGAGCCAAGTTTGTGTTGGACGCAATATATGCGGAAATGTTAGCTGTGAACCAAGCTAAATTTGATGAACGCCTCCGCATCGCTAGGGTCCAAGAATAACAAGTAAGGAAAAAACGTATAGAAGACAGAAAGACAGCAGCAGCGGCAGTGGCAGCGGCAGAAGCGGAAAGAAAGGCGGTAGAGGCAGCGGCGGAGGCGGAAAGAAAGATGGCAGTGGCAGAAGCAGAACGGAGAGCGTCTGAAGAGACCACCCAACTAGAGTTGGAAAATATTCAAGAGAATCAAGACTGCATAAATAAACAGTTAACAGCTAGTCAAATGCAGATGATGAGTCGATCTACTCCCAAAAGACAGGGATTTACATCATCTGATGAAGGCGATACCACCGATCCTGAAGGCGGAGGAAATAGATCTCGTCTAAGTAGGCGTAGAAAAATGTCCCACCGTCAGAAATTGCCTAATTTGCCCCCAGCTGTTAGAAGGCAACTAACTAGCACAGACTTAGGTAGTACAGAACCCACAGACCAAATTATTAAAATAGAAAGACTCCCTACTATAGTAGATGAGCCTGAAATAATTAGGCCTGTTCTCGAAGCCACCCCTTCGGTGATAGAGACACCTGTACTCCCGGAACCTACCTCTAAATTCCCTTTGCACAGCACTAAACTACCTGTGCCCAACAGAAACGCCTCTGAGACAGTTCCTGTCCTGGACTCCGAGCGAAATATCAACGATTTGTCGCCCGTTGTCCCTCGTCTACCCGCTACTATGTTGGCGGCTCCCGCTTCGGCGGTCGAGTGGGTGGATGAGGGACGGCGGGAGATGGGTCTCCTGCTCGGGCAGCTGAGGGAACACCGTTTGTGTTCCTCTCAGCAGGTCTGGGAGATGGAAGGGACTGTTCAGCAGTTAAAGGGAACAGTCAGAGAGGGTAGGTTAGAGTTGCAAGAAGTGCAGCAGAATATTGCGTTAGAACGCGATAAATTGGTAAATATACAAAAGGGTATACCACCACCCCCTGTAACAATGTGTCAACCTGTTAGGTCTGAAGTATTTCATGCGCAAGGTGTGGAGCCTACACGCATCTATACTGCTAGTGAAGTAGAAACTCCTATAGTAAACCCTATTAAGGGTAATTATAAACCTGTTGACAATGATATTCCATATAGACCTGATCATAATCCGAGAAATTTATATACCGATAACTCGATATTAAATAATACGATGGCCGAAGAAAGTTTTACGCGTCAAATGGCTAGAACCGAAGCCCGTCAAGCGGTAAAGGTGGGAGAGATCGTCAAGTTCAATGGAGATGAGATGAAATGGTTACCTTTTAATGAATATTACAAAGATAACATACAGAACTCTGTGCTATCTAACGGAGAAAAACTTAGATTCCTCAACGAGTGCTTGGAAGGATCTCCCAAGTTAATGGCGTTAAAGTTTATTGGACATCCAGATGGACTAAGACAAGTCTGGGATACATTAAACATCAGGTATGGTAATAGGAATAACATAGCTAGGTATTTGTATGCAAAATTGGTAGCGCCCCGAAAGTTCATTAGCAGCGGGATTATAGAGTTTTCCGATGAGATTCAGGAGATCTGTAGACAATTAGATTGGCTAGGTAAGTCTCATGAATATCAGAGTTCTATGGTTATTGGAGCTGTGGCCTCTACTTTACCAAAGGGTGGAGTAGGTACACGCTGGGACAAGAAAGTGTTATATATGATGGAACAACAACGACGAGACCCTACCATGGCTGATCTCATGTCATTCTTGGATGGCGAGGTAAAACTACAGCTCCTAAAGCAGTCCAGAGAGAAGACAACGGAAAATAAGGTAAGTGAGAAACCCGTTTCTAGGAGAAAGGTAACACCAGTGTGTTATACCGACGACGGCGAAAGCCAGGCTTCTCAAGAAGAAGACAGCGGGAAAGACACTGAAAGATCTTACTATGTCAACAAAACGCCTAAAGACGTAAGTAAATTCAAGTCTCGAACCAATGACAGGAGAGAACAGGTAAGAAAAACTCCTCCTACGTCTCCTAAGAGAATTCATGTACGAAAGCCTGAGGAAAGAACGAGTGTACACAACGTTACTCAGAATAAGGTAAGTAACATCAAACCGAAATGTGCGCTGTGTGACGGGCCCCACCGTTTGAATGTGTGTGATGAATTCCTAAAGAAATCATTAAAAGATAGACGTGAAGTCATGTGGGATAAGCGGTTGTGTTATAATTGCCTCAGACAAGGACACCAACGGCGAACCTGTTACTCCGACGCAAGGTGTGCAAAGTGCAGCGCAAAACATCATATCTTGTTGCACACTGAATTCGAACGAAACAGCCCGAGTCAGGTAAGTGAGTCCGAACTACATGTCCAATTCAGTGATGTGAACGACACTGACCAAAGTTCTGAGATGGAAGGATTCTATACGGACGAATTCTCCGACGAAGACGAATCCTGTTACCTAATAAATACCGCAGTGTATCGAGCACTTACGTATGAAAAGGACACCGACATTGAGCCCCCCCTAACTACTCCCGCCCGACAACCATCTTGGAAAGCACCAACTTCCAATGTAGAGGAGTCCGAGAATTTCCCGTAGTGCAGGTGAGAGTCCATGGGCCACGAAAAAGTTATATAGTGAACGCCCTTCTTGACTCCGGTAGGTTGGTACTTTACTGGCCCTTCCCGTAGAACTCTCATGGAAAGGTTACCCAAAGAACGGGTCTACCAAGTAAGTGAATGGGAAGTGGAGAGCAGTGAGGTGGACGACCCAACTGAGGGAACACCATACTCCTCAGATAATGACGATATCTACCAACTCTTTGACGAGGAGAATACCATCGACCTCCTTACGGAAAACGAAACTTGGCAAAACCAAGTGAACCTATGTCAACTCATTCGTCCATCAGGACAAGTCAACTATAACGACGAACTGAATGACGTGATAGATCGCTACAACGCGAAGACTCGGGATGAACACGCCGTACGATTCTTTACTCAAGAGGCTGTAGAGCCCAATTCCTACAATAAGGCCCTATCGGTAGAAGAAGAAAGAGCCAAGCAGATCCAGGAGACAACTACACGTTTCCTTAAAGATCAAGGTAGATATGAAATCGGTCTACCATTTCGAAAACGGGAACCTAAATTCATAAACAACCGACCCTTGGCGGAGAAAAGAATTGCGCAACTACATCGACGCCTTACGGCAAATGCTTCAGCTAAGGAAATGTACAAGATTCAGTTGAAGAAATTTATTAACAAAGGATATGCGGAGCGAGTACCGGAAGAAACACCCATAACTGAGAGAACGTACTATCTAACACATCATTACGTTCCCAAACCCGGTAAACCCCATGAAGTCCGTGTAGTATTTGACGGCTCCGCCCTCTACATGGGACAATCACTTAATTCCGAGTTATTGCCTGGACCCAACTTACTCCAATCCTTGTTGGGAATACTCTTAAGATTACGACAATATTCGATTGCTTTTGCTTCGGATATAGAAGGCATGTTCTTACAAGTTAAGGCGCTGGAAAGGGATCGCGACAGCCTATGATTTCTGTGGTGGCCTGAAGGAGACCTCAATCAGAAACCGGTGGAGTACTGGATGACCATCCAGGCTTTTGGGATCATCTCAAGCCCTTCAAACGCCTGCTCAGTGGTGCGAACCACTGCTGATGACAACCGGGACGCCTTATCTAAGGAGGTGATCGGCAACATCAAACGGGATATATACATGGACGACAATTTAAAGTCCCTCCCATCAGTGGAAGAAGCCATTGACGTCGCCAAAGGGACGGTAGAGTGCTTGAAAAGAGGTGGATTTCGATTGACTAAATTCACCAGCAACTCCCGTGAGTTTCTGGAATCGATTCCAGTAGAAGACCGAGGAGCGAAAGATCTAGACCTAATCAAGGACGATCTTCCAGAAACCAAGACTCTTGGTTTGAAATGGGACACAGAGAGAGATATCCTGTTTTTTCAGCTAAAACAGCGAGATAATCCAGTTCGGACTAAACGGATTTGTCTAAGTATCCTGAGCACTTATTTCGATCCATTGGGATTTATTAGCCTAGTTATATTGATTGCTCGGAGTTTAGTACAACAAATGTGGCTTGAAAACCACTCATGGGACGATCCACTCAAAGGAGAACTCTTAAAGAAGTGGATGAAATGGGAAGATTCTCTACCATCCATCGAGAACTTTATAATTTCCCGTTCATATTTTGGTCATGTTCTCCCTACTTATTCCTATCAACTCCATGTGTTTGGAGACGCCAGCGATATGGGAATAGGTATAGTAGCCTACCTGAGAGTTGAAACTCCGGATGGAATCAAAGTCGCCTTGGTTACCTCTAAGGCCTTGATTAACAACAAGTTGAAGGTTCCTCGAGCGGAGTTAAAAGCGGCTCTATACGCTACAGCCATCGGCCGGAATGTAACAGAACAGATCGACTATCCACTGGAGAAAACTGTTTATTGGACCGATGCTTTACTCGTGTTGGAGTATATAACCAATGAAGTCTGTCAGTTCAGCGTCTTTGTTACTAACAGAGTAGCCATTATTCTTAGTCACACGAAGATAGATCAATGGAGACATTGCCCCGGAACGATTAATCCAGCAGACATCGCCTCCAGGGGAGCAACTCCACAAGAACTGATAGATACTCCAGACTGGTTAGGTGGACCCGACTTCCTAAGCAAAGAAGAGGATGAATGGCCTCCTCATCTTACTACGGCAGAGATTAGGCAGGCCAAGGGAGCGGAGAAAGTCAAACCTAAAACCCGGGCGAGTAAATCGAAGTTATTTAAACCTGTGATAGATCTGTCTGTACTACACACTTCCGGAGACGACGCTTTGGATCTGAAACCCCCAGCCACAAATAAGTCTGTTGTGGAAATTCGAGAGAGAGATTGGAAATCTGGAATACCAGACGTCTCGCAAGGACTCTCATCTCTCCTGCGGGGAGCGATACATCACTATAGTTCCTGGAATCGGCTCTGTAAGGCCGTTACATATTTAAAGCGATGTTTTCATCATCACTACTCCAGGACGAAGAACACTAATGATACCGCTCCACTGACATCTGCGCAGGTCCATGTTGTTAAAGATCTTCCCAAATACAAGATATCCGACAGGTTTCTGAAGGAGAAGATCAGTTACCAGGAGCATGAAGAAAGCAATAAGCAGATACTGAGACTCCTGCAATGCTATGAGGATTCCGATAAGTATTTCCTGTTGTTGAGAAATCCACAGATGCGCTTAAGGGATCGTTTCTCTAGCACAATGATAGATGGGTTAATACGCGTTGGAGGAAGACTAACTAATGCTCCATTATCCTTTGACACTAAGTTTCCCATACTCATTAGAAATCTTGAAATACAAATCAAGATGATTGTAGATGTTCACAGTAAGCTTTATCATGCTGGTAGAGAACGAGTTCTTAGCGAAATTCGAACCCGCTATTATTTTTATAAACCCCGTAGAGCTCTGAACCAAGTTCTTAGGAACTGCATACCCTGTAGGAAAGCATTCAGTAGGCCTTTAACACAGCGAGAGGCAGAATTACCTAGGGAACGAGTAAGCTTCTATGAACCACCCTTCACTAATACCGGTGTAGATTTATTTGGCCCTATTGAAGTATATCGTGCTAGGACTATAGTCAAGAGATGGTGTGTCATCTTTGTTTGTATGACTTGTAGAGCTATCCATCTCGATATGGTGAACGATTTATCTACTAACAGCTTCCTATTGAGCTTACGCCGACAGATCGCTCGCTTTGGAACTAGTAACACGATGAGATCTGATAAGGGAACAAACTTCATTGGTGCCAACAATGAAATCAAGGCTTACGTCAAAGATTGGAACCAAAGACAGGTGGACGATCAGCTAAGAATAACAGCGTCTAGCTGGACCTTCAACGCCGCCGACGCCCCTTGGTGGGGAGGAAGTTGGGAGAGATTAATCAGGAGCGTGAAGACCGCATTTCACTTTATAGTGCCGTGCCGCGCGTATCTCACCGACGAACTTTTGCGGACGTTAATGGAGGAAATCGCCGCCTATCTCAACGAGAGACCGCTTATGCCAGTCTCATCGAGTCCCGATTCCCTGGAAGCGCTAACACCCGCGCACTTCCTACTGAAAAAACCTGTAGCCATGCTCCCACGATCGGAAATCACAGACGGAGACGAATACTGCCGGCAAACTTGGCAACTTATGCAGTTGTTATCCCGTCGTTTCGCTGACCATTTCGAAAAACATTATCTGCCCACGCTACAACTTCGAACTAAGTGGTTTGCGCAGCAAGAAAACGTCAGCGCTGGAGACATGGTCCTTATTGTGGATTCAGACCTTCCACGTAAGCGGTGGCAGACAGGTCGTATCATCGAGACTCATATCTCGGATGATGGTTTGGTGCGATCGGTAGAACTCGTCGTCATGCGACGTAACTTTAAGAAACCGGGAATTGTCTTCGAGACACAGCAACTCAATCGCCCAGTTGGTCGTTTATGTTTACTGGAAAGAGACAGAGAACTCTCCGGAAACTATGGAAGGCAAGATACTCTTCCCACGACCACCTCCCTAATCCAACAAACATCTAGGGACTCCCCAACGTAACAGCGTCTGGAGTGGGTGTGTGACTATATTATTTTATATTTGTTCTTATTATTTTATATTTATGTATGTATTATTATGTAATTTTATTATAATCGTTTTCTTTAATTTTATTTAGTAGAATGTTATTTTAGCGATTATTTAGTAGATTAGTGCAATATATATTCGTGTTTATTACTTAATTACTTATATATTATATATTTAGTGCGACGGCGAGAAATAATTCTTTTTCTCTTTCCTTACTGTCCGTATTACATTATAAATACGTGACTACAGTAAGATGAAATATCCGTACTTATTAAAGTACAATAAAGCTCCTACTATATTCAAGTATTATTGGTAAGTAGAGTATTAGGAATGCAAAATTCAGATCCTCGTGTCTCGGCTAAACCAAGCTCTGGGTAGACCTTGGAAACGACTTGCCTCTTCTCACTGACATTGCTTCGTGCGATATTGCTCTCATACCGTATATTAAATAATACATATAGTAGCGTGATGTCCCTTTAACAGTAGCGTATAACGCAAAATAAATCTGTTAAACCCTTTGACCATCTGTAATTCTAGTCGATTAAGATATCGCGGCACCCACCGATATACTTGAAAGACAAAATTCTAGAATCAGTGGTTAACGTCCCCAGACATGTTCTGGAATAAACCGGTGCCCATCCTAAATATTAACTATTAATATTTATAAAATCTGTCAAATTTCAGATCCTTTAAAATTCTAGTCGATTAAGATATCGTAGCACTTACCGATACTCTTAAAAAGACAAAATTCCTAGAATCAAGGATCCCAGTCCCCAGACATGTTCTGGAATAAAATTGTGTCTATTTTAATATTAAATAATAAAATTTACGGGAATAAATTCTAATTCATCTCTTTTAATGAATTTGATAAATTGTCATTTTATACAATTTATAACATTCCCAAAATTCCATTAATTAATAGATCATGGGAGCGGAGATTCACCCTATTAAGTGTATTAGTGTGCGAGAATCTCCAATAGATAGTCAATAGCCGATAAAATTTATAAAATCATGTATAAAGGGGATATTGACAATTAAAGAATTACTATTAAATAGCATCCCAGATCTGTATGCATGAGAATTACCCTAATTCTACTGCTAGCTTTCCATAATGTCACCATAGCAACAACCACGCTAGAATTAGAAGTGAGTTAAAAGAACAATAGAAAGCTTGCCCCATTGAATAGCATAGGGAATAAATAGCACACTGCTAGTATCCAAGGATACATAATAATAACGTGGCATTCTGGAAGGCACTGACTAACGGACAAATGGCCCGAATGTGTACAATTTGTGACAGTTGTGTGGAATTTGTGCGTTTATAGGTGAATGTTACTACTAAAGTGTGTTTACAGTAGCGAGTCGCAATTGTGAAAGTAGCCCTAACTCTGCCAGTAAGAACCTGAAGTAAATCTAAGCCTTTGGGACGGACAGTGGAGTGACTTGTGCCGGTTATCGTTGTCGTTGTGTAGCTACTACGTTGGCGAAAAACACAGCGACGACGGTACATCGGCGCTGAGGATCTTGCACTGTCCGGGGGCAGAGAGGGGTAGGCAGCGACGCCCGCTAGCCTAAATATAAACTTATTATAATATTAATAAACTCATATAGCAGATATGACTGAGTTGATAGAAGATGATCTTGGTATCAGGGAGCGATATACTCTACCTTTACAAGCGTTTGTTGATAGCTTGATACGCGGCGACGCTGGTCCAACTACTACGGAGGACGATGGTCGTTATATCGAACCGCCAATGTCCCAGGAGCAACTTACGCGTGAATTGGACTATAGAAAATTCACCGCTCGCTATACGCATCGTAATGGTACGTATATGGACTTCTTAACTACTGGCCATCCTATCGATTTACACGATACGGACGATGTAGACACCGAAAGGGAAATGGTTTTATTTAAATATCATACCCAGCGGAGTCGGAACGATAAACCGAGAATAGAACACGAGAATTCTATTCGAAACCGACTCGAAAGAGAAGACGTTGAAGAGCCAGATAAACGCAGCGACTTCAACGATTATCTGGAATTCCTGAGAGAAACATATCTCAATATTGCCAGTCAACAAAATCTAGAAACTCGATATCCTCAAGGTATACATCATGACCCTATGATAGAACTCAAACGGCTCTATTTCACTATGATGTATCTTACCGCCGATCGACCGCTACCTGTCGTCCCAGATAGCTTCGAACAGATGGAGGAATATTGTAAAACTGGAGAACGATCACCCGCGTTTCCCCTGCAGGACATGCGTCTTTGGTATTACTGCGACGAATGCCCTAGACCCAATCAGCAAACGGAAAGACATAAACATCCGCGGAGACGTTGCGCTAAACACAGTTTTACACGATATACTTATGGGAGTTTCGAGCGAAACCTGTTCGATGTATCACCTACACTCGCTCGGCTCAAACGATCCTTAAATAAACCAATGATCAGAGTTCCGGAATACTCGGTCAGACCTCCTCATTCCTTAGTGAGACCTCAAACGCTTGATCCTAATAGTATAACGGATCCCCCTGAACTGTACTCACTATTTAAAGATCTTGTGTTACCCGAACAATTAATCGGCGGCACTCCGGTAGTGGGCTCGCTAGATATTCGCCAACCCTACCTAGCCGGATTAGGACGCGGTCATCTAATATCGCCGTTTAACCCGTACAACCGTCCAGGCTTAACCCCGATACAACCCGTTACCGAAGTCGAAGAGAGCGTTGTACGATACGCGTTAGACGCTATTCGGCAGAAGATCGGAAAAGGAACTTACGATTGTTTAGAGAAACGCAAATTGCAGCAACAAGTCCAAGCGGTGAAGGAATTAGCTTTACCCCAGTTCGATCGAGAAATCCAGAACCTCGAGGAAGACATCGAACGTGGACGAACCTATTCTCTACAAGAGTTCCTAGACGAGCGTTTACAACAACAAGCGGAGGAAAATCAGCTCGAGGAGAAACACATAGAAATGGATGAGAGAGAAGAAGCAGCTTTAGCCCAGCCAGAAGCTCAAATCCTTATGACGGATCTCTATTCTAAAACCATCATCCATCCTTCGATGGTTCCCCATTTCGGAGACAAACTCTTCGCCACGACACAGCCTCAACCGATTGATATCAACCTAAGATCTCGAAATCTTATCGCTGACGCTCCCATGTTGCAACGTCCGCCAATCGAGGCCGCTCGTGTCGATGGTATACTCGTTGAACCTCCGGACAATAGAGCGGATCTTGTCCGTCGTATGGTACACGAGGTTAACATACGCGCTAGACCTTTACCGAACTCGTTTTATGGGATTAAAGATCATCCTTATTATGTCAATCTAACGCAATATTACATGGTAAAACCTGAAGATCCTACACATAGTCTGAAGTTTCTACCACTAATAAATCCTCTCGATCTTGTCGAACTCGAACAACTACAGAAACATCTGGATCAGTTAGTGAAAGTAAACTCATTTCGAAAACCCTATAATGTTTCCAGAATAGAGAAAGAGACAATACCTCCGTATAATCTTGATGGATTCATCAAAACTCGATTAGTCCACTGGAATCTCGACGTGTTATTCGAGGAGGAAAGAATACAACGATATGGAGATGTGGAAACATATACTACACAATATTTAAAGTATAGAGATCTACCTAATGCTAGCGAATGCGCTACCTTGTGGCATCCAGTGGGAATGACTCTAGAAAACGCCACTAAAGAGTGGAATGAGACTCTTAACGTTATCGAGATGTATGGAATTGTCACTTACGATAACGAAGGTAGCGTTCCGGTTGGAGAACTGGGAACTACGAGCATGATACATATACGAGGACTAGCTGGTTCTACCCACGTATTTACTCGAGCGTGTTCCGATGTGATTGATTATTCTTTTGAGACCCTTACCGAAATCCAAAGAAACTCTGACATGGACAATTCGAACTCGCGCAGCGTTACGTCACCGACACCGAGCGCAAACCGGCCACGGGTATCGATGGATCGATGTTACCCCAGCCCGTGCTCGAGATGTTGTTTAACGAAAGAGTCCTTAAAATCGGCTCAGCTGTTTATGGAGATCTCCAAAATGACTTTCGGAACATGGAGAACATTCCATACCCTTTCGTCGATACTCAGCTGATTGCTCCCTGGGCAGAAGGCCGAGGTTTCTTCCGCACTATGTATGCAAATACACCCAGCGGCATCACTAAAGTACAACGAACCTCCATCGGACATCTTGCCTTTCAAGAATACGGATGGAATTTCAAGGTTGGAAATTCTATCAATTATCAACAAGTATATGGAGATCATTATTCTCGATTATACTTTGACGGACCATTGACCGTACCTGGCGCTGTGTATAGCTTTATGAGCGTTCCACTTCGTCCCTCCTTAGCTATATACACAATCTTTGAAAACGCCGCACTTGCCGGTTGGCTAGCCGATGTGTGCAGTCGTACCATACGCGCCCATCCCTTAATACTTGGAACCAAACTCGTCAAGCTAGATGAACACAATAAATTCATCCGCTTCGAATGTTTCAGGCGCTTTCTGACTCCGTTCCGTAACGTTGATAGTCAGTTCAAGGACCGCGCTCTGACTAAGCTCAGCCTAAGAGACTCAGCTGCGGAGAAGTTAGACAGCGCGGGATTCGCCCTTTTCAAGGACGTTTGTATACAGAACTTACATTCATCTGTTATACAAAGACCTCGAATACCCACGGGTTATTCTGTCGTGGAAGTTCAGACAGTGGGTTCGCTTGCGGAGACATCCGCACCTACCTCAGCTATGCAATTGGAAGACGAACCAATATGCTTAGAATCTGAGGAGATTCAGCCTACAGCGCCCCGGAGCAGCGATAACGACTACGTCTTGGAATGGTATCAAGGTCCACAATGTATCACCGCATACGATTATCGGCACGCTAACTATGTTTCTCGAAAGCATTGCCGATTATGCGCATTGAGAGATCATTTCACCCCTATGGACTCAGACGCACCCTGCTCCTATTTCCATGAACAACCGACGATGGAGATCTATTGTGCGTATTGCAGACTCAATAACTCGCACATTTTCGCAGTCTGCCCCCAATTTATGACTCAATGCCATCATTGTCAACTTAAAGGACATGCCAGTTTTGATTGCCCTTTTAACCGCGATCTGGAAAGCGTAGATGAGATGATTACCCTGCGCTACATCCGAGCTTGGGAAGCAAATGCGGATTTACATTGTGAGTCACGCCATCGCTATTACCCTGGACGCGCCTACGAAGGAGTTTACGCATTCCATCCTTATCTATTCGCGTCTGTTGAACAAAAATCGCG
This sequence comes from Nemertoderma westbladi, assembly GCA_032718475.1. Taxonomy (NCBI): domain Eukaryota; kingdom Metazoa; phylum Xenacoelomorpha; order Nemertodermatida; family Nemertodermatidae; genus Nemertoderma; species Nemertoderma westbladi. Next base: position 62,015 of record JAUCBJ010004074.1, read on the forward strand.
CACACCGAGTTACGAACTAATGAAGCATATAGGTGAGTGTATTTCCACCAAATTTGTTCGTAAATATCTCAGGAACATCAATCCTAACGATATTAATTCATACAATTTGATTAATTTCGTCCGTCAAGACCCCGAGTATGGCGATTTGTTCATCAACTCGCACCCTGAGTTACAGGAAGTACATCGATGGCCCTACGAATATCGAGCCCGAGAAAGCGAGCTGGAAAGAACCATTAAACCGAGGAAGTTTCTCACCACTCGCGGTCCACCTACCGCTATTGTCCAGACGACTCGTCAGGGACCAGTAGGAGCTGCGGTCCTAAGACGCACTCTAAAGGCTGTTAGACCTAGCTCCACTGAGGTTGATATCGATCAACCCGGTACCTCGACCGGCGGATATACCGATCGTAATCCTAAACCTTCCGATGCAATTGTATTGCACCCTTCACCCAGGAGTTATAGCCCTCCTAGTAAAGTGGGTCGCCCGAAAGAGAAAAGGACTCGTGCTAGCCTCAAAAAACTGCGTAAACGCCGTCCGCGCAAGAAAGACTAACTGTTTAGAGTATTTTTATATTTTAGAAACTGTGATTTTTATATTTTATAGAATTAAATCCCATTTTCTGGGAGCGGTGTAAAGGCTTTTGCGGAATTAGCTAGTCATTTTCCCCGAAAAGTACTCTGTAGATGTTTTAACGGACATAAAAAGCCGTTTCCTTACTGTACCGGTGTTTTAGTGGACATAAAAAGCCATTTTTTTGTATGTGTACTTTAGCGGACATAACTAGCGATTTTATGTCGCAATACGCCAAAATACTCTTAATACAGTGTAGTTCAGATTACGACATCTATCAGCTGATTTAGTGTACTCGTGGAGCTTTCTTTGTTTGGCTCAGCCAATCAGAGCGATTTTCATTTTATTTGCACAGAAGCCTCCGGGAAATCGCGCAATGCATGATGGTTTATGTTTACCTTTTTTCCTAATGCCAGAACATCGGCTGTGGAATTATCCTATGTTTCAGACTTTAGCCAAACATTAGAACGGCTTTGATTATAGAAACGTATAACTGTTATCCTGTCATCCTGTCAAACTTCATAACATAACATATTGTCATATACAAACACCGCATTATTTTACTGCTATTTACTGTCGGTTATTAATTGTATCAGTTGATAGAATATTGTTATATTTGGATAATATCGATAAATAATCATAAAACCCCATCTTCTTGATATACTGAAGGTAAGAGACCGGTTACATATAGCAATTGCGACTTACATTATATTGGTTTTGGAGTGAATCTAATGCTATTTCATAGGCACTACATGTGTCAATTGCTGTTCTCTTTATATGTGACTAAAATTAGTGAAGGTCGGCAGATTGGTATGCAGCATTGTGCGGTAGTGTGCATGAGTGTGACTGATAACAAAGCATCTCCTAAAGAATGCGCCTTATACGTGAATCATAAGCCATCCCGTTGTGTTTAGTATAAGTCATAACTCTGTTTACATATTTAGAGCGCCACGTCCTAAAGGAACTGTTAATATTTCCCGAAAGTGAATAATATTTGTCAGAGATTATATATTAACGATCAATCGAATAATACAGTAGGCCTACACCGCAATAAGGTCAGAGCTTCCGAATCCAGTCTCCCGGGTAAATCCAGCGGGTGAATGGTCGCGCATAGGCTGGCTTCGGCTAATGTAGTGTATCAAATACTCGTCATAGGCTAAAGTCGATTTATAACCTAGAAGACACCTAAATTTGGCAGGTTAAACTGCTAAAGGTCTGAAAGCGCGAACACAACCCATCAACCCAACGGATAACCCAAGGATTCCATCCAACCCGTCAACACAACGGGTAACCCGTGAATTCCATCCAACCCGTCAACATAATGGATAACGCGTGGATTCTATCCAACCCGTCAACCCAACGGGTAATATGTGGATTCCATCCAACCCGTCAACCCAACGGGTAACCCGCAGGTTCCATCCAACCCGTTAACCCAGCTGGTAACCCATGGGTTCCATCCAACCCTTAGACCCAAAGGGTAACCCACGGGTTACATGCAACCCGTAGACCCTACGGGTAACCCATGGGTTTTATGCAATTCGTCAACCCAACGGGTAACCCATGGGTTATATCCAACCCGTAGACCCAACGGGTAACCCATGGGTTACATTAAACCAGTAGACCCAACGGGTAACCCATGGGTTCCATGCAATTCGTCAACCCAACGGGTAACCCATGGGTTCTATCCAACCCGTAGACCCAACGGGTAACCCATGGGTCCCATTTAACCCGTAGACCCAACGGGTTAAACATGGGTTCTATCCAAACCGTAGACCCAACGGGTAGCTCATGAGTTCCATCCAACCCGTCAAACCCAACGGGAGTAACCCATGGATTCCATCCAACCCGCAGACCCAACGGATAACCCATGGGTTCAATGCAACCCGTCAACCCAACGGGTAACCCGTGGATTCAATCCAACCCGTCAACCCAAAGGGTAACCCATGAGTTCCATTCAACCCGTAGACCCAACGGGTAACCCGTGGATTCAATCCAACCCGTCAACCCAATGGGTAACCTGTGGATTCAATCCATCCCGTTGACCCAACGGGTATCCCATGGATTCCATCAACCCGTCATCCCAGCGGTTTCGGGTTCCATCCATCGATAGATAGATAGATAGTTTATTGACCGTATAACAGTACATAATATACAAATAATACAGTCCAAAATAATACACAATTTCAATACAATAAAACAAATATTACACATTTCAATTTCAATACATGTTCAATACTAAATTAATTCTAACTAAATTCATACTCAAAACAATTCAATGAAACAGATACTACAAATTTTGTTTTCGATACAAGTTCAATAGACATAATGTACTAACTAAATTCTTACACAAAGTCAAAACATTACATTTCAGCAAGCTTAAGTTACCATATCCCTCTCATCAACATCTTGTCAACTTCATTTCAATTACCAATCATTAATCACCAAAACGAATACCTTAAAAATCTGGTCATACATTTCAAAAAGGTCCTTGAGTGACGTTGGTATGTTTGTTTTGAAAAATTTTTCCCGTACATTCGCCAGCAGTGGACACTCTATGAAAACATCGAAACGCCTTCCGTCTTTTAATTAAAGGAAAGGGACATATTGTGGAGTAGGCACCCTATTTAATTAAATTAAGAGTTTATTATTTCTTCAGTAAGGATAATATAATTCGGCTAATAGATTAATATTATGTTACTTAGCGATATTACTGTAGTTATTATATTTAGTCTCTTTAACTTGAACTCAATAGGAATCAGATCTTGGATAATTGTTTGAGCGGCTGCACGTTGGGTTCACATAGAACATCATCATTCTTAAATATATTCTGACATCAACAATATAATGATGTAGAGATTCAACTTTAACTGTAGGCCTTTCAATCTACTGTAGGTGATACTAGAATATTAAATAATATCTACCGAACTGCAGCAGTAATAATAGTTTGGTACACTGGTGTAAACCCGAGGTGGGAAACTGAAAGTAAAATAATACCGATATACTTATGGAAGGGGTTACCTAAAGGAGTGATAATAGAATACAGTATACAGTTTAGAGAATGGTATGAGGATTAGGCCCTACATCATATGGTACACTGGCGGCAAATTGCCAATTGGGGTGTCGTTGCAGCCTTCTCATAGGGTTAATGTTGAATATTAATTTTGAAAAATTAGTGCCTATAAGTAAACTTTTACTGTAAACTGTGTTCCTTAATTTAGTTTATTGTTTTGATCAGGGTGTCGAACGACCGGGAAAAGGCTGGGAAAAAAATTAAACCGGGAAAACCCTGGAAAATCCCTAGGAAAAATCTCATGTAACCGGGAATTTTTCATATTATAAACAACATGTTCGAAGTTGGTAAAGTTAGTAAAATAATTACCGATTTTTTATTTATTATTTTTATTTATTTACTATTTATTTATTAAAAATTAAAAGGTAGAAGGTAAATCCTTACTCCAACCGTAATATCAAAGAAGACAGTCGTTATAAAGAGTAATGTTATAAAATACTAAAGATAATACTGTTAAAAAAAGTATTAATCAGCCACTAAATAGGCGGCCCACTATTAAACTAAACAACACAATGTCAATAAAATGAACTGAACAAATAAAAGGTATTGAGAAGGGTTGTGCTCATAGATTAAACAAACAAGCCTTTTTATTGATAAAAGGTTTTTTATTGATAAACTTGTTGTGAATTGTTGCTAAAACTTTATGTGAAAACTTTATGCTAAAACAGTAGACAGGCTGATCGATGAGATAGCTGAGCTAAAACGACTCTGAGTTTAGTATTTAATTGTACATAAAAAAATTTTGACAACATATAATTTGATAGGAAAGGAAGTTCCGTTCAAGAAATTTGGCATAAAATTTAGGTCAAGTGGAAATCAAATTATAATATGTTTTAACGTATTATATTATGTCATCTAAACCGGGTCAATTCACAAATGAACCTTGGAAAAACAAGGAAAAGGCCGGGAAAAAACATGTCAAAATCGTTCGACACCCTGTTGATTAGAGCCATTATAACCTGTTACTTTCTTTTAAAGGGTACCTTAAATGATAAATATCAAAATTAAATATTCACCCCAATTGGTAATATGCGCACTGCTGTGTTGGCCTAGGACCGGAGTGTAGAAACTGAAAGTAAATAGGACCGGTATAAGTTATAATTACCTAAAACATATGCGAGTCATAGGAGAATACAGAATAGAGATAATAGGATGATTGCATCATAATTATTTATATAATTCATAAAATAAAGACTTTAATATCCGCATTGCTGAATAATAAAGTAATTCCGAACAATATTCCAAAACTGGAGGTAAAATTATTTATCCAATCAACGATCTAAAAGTTCATTCTGTTGAATTTGCATTAATTATTCTAGACCAGTAATAACGTTAGTAATTATTAATTAATTTAGCATCAAAATGGGCATCCAGGAAAATACGCAACGCAAAGAAACTTTGGCGCAACTCAATGGTTCGATGGCGCAACGAGAATTACTCAATGTTTTTATTTTGAGCCAATTAATTATACTGAAGGATAAATTCTGGTTACCGCAGGATAAATAATCTCAGATGTTTGGAAGTAAGTAGCGAACTACGAAGATACGCAGTCTTTGAAGTCTTACATCAGTACGAACAACACCAGACAGACCGGGTAACGATCAAACCATACTGGGATAAGGACATCCGACAAGTGGGAGCCTAGACATAGCCCGGTCTCAGTCTTATTACAAGGCGGGGATGAATTCCCCAGGATGTCAAATTTAATGTAAAACTAACAAAGAAGAAATCCCGAACAAACGATTTTCTCTGCAATAAATGGCTCTCAGAACTCCAGACTTACAGTATAACTGTATATAGGCTGTATATGCAGTACATGAAAGCTTGGTTAACATATCATTGCTTTCGCCGTGAGGACCAGCCTGCGCACAATCTTGAGGTTTAGCAGCCTCATAGAGAAAATAAGCATGGTGGACGGCCCATTACTTTCGGAAGACGCCTCCTAAAGGACACTGGCCTTGAAGATGCGGATAATCTCGCGAATGTCATGCGGGAGAGGGAGTTGTGACGGTGCAACTTTGTTGACAAGCCGGCATAGCATTCTTAAATAATGTACGTATTCTTAATATATTTTGCGATACATTTTGTATTTTCATTTTCTATTTCTGATAATTGGCAATTTTGTAAAAAATAATTAAAAATTAAAAAAAAATGAAAAACCCATGTTTCTTCAAATTTTTCATTAAAAAATGGGGAAATATTATAAAATCAAGAAATCTAGTCGAAATTTATTGAAGTTTATGAAATTACCTTTCATATAAATAAAAAATTGCAAAAAACGGTTAACGGGTTTTATCTCCCCTACGGTTTTATCATATTTCGTACATG
>JAUCBJ010004075.1:0-35696 GCA_032718475.1 Nemertoderma westbladi
CAACAAATAAATGTCACCCGCGTTTACCCTACCAGACGTGCGTCTTTGGTATTATTACGATAAACGCCCTAGACCCAAATAATAAACGGAAAGACATAAACATCCATGTAAACCGAAACTTGTTGACGTATCACCTATGCTCACTCGGCTCGAACGATCCTGGAGTAAACCTACGATCAGAGTCCCGGAATACTCGGTCAAACCTCCTCATTCCTTAGTTGGACCTCAGACCTGCGATCCTGGTGGTGTCGCGGATCCTCGCGGACTGTATTCACTGTTCAAAGATCTAGTGCTACCCTAACAATTAATCGGTAACACTCCGACAGTGATTTCTAGCTAGCCGCCCATCTTACCTAGCTGGATTATGACGCAGACACCTAATATCATTATCCAACCGTATGGTCGTCCCGTTTAACGCGATACAACCCTTCATCAAAGTGAAGGAGAGCGTTGTACGAAACGAGTTAAACGCTATTCTATAAAGATCAAAAAAGAAACCTGCGTTTGTTCAGATAAACGTAAGTTATAACAGTAAGTCCAATCGATAAACGAATTGTCTTTATCTCAGTTCGATTGTGAAATCCAGAATCTCTAAGAAGATATCGCACTTAGACAACCCCATTCTCTGCGAGAGTTTTTGGATGAACGTATCCAGCAGGAAAATCAGCTCGAGGAGAAGCATATCGAAACGGCGGATACCCCGACCACAATCCTACACCTTCTGATGCAATCATATTGCACCCTTCACCCAGGAGTTATGGCCCTCCTAGTAAAGTGGCTCCCCCCAAAGAGAAAAAGACTCTTGCTAGCCTCAAAAAACTGCGTAAACGCCGTCTGCGTAAGAAAGACTAACTGTTTAGAGTATCTTTATGTTTTAGAAACTGTGATTTTTATATTTTATAGACTGAAAATCCCATTTTCTGGGAGCGGTGTAAAAGCTTTTACTGAATTGTCCGGTTATTTTTCCTTATTTTTCCCGTAAAGTACTCTGTAGTTGGTTTACCAGGCATAAAAAGGCCGTGTCCTTGCTGTACTGGTGTTTTAGCGGACATAAGAGCTATTTCTTCTGTATTTGTACTTTAGAGGACATAATCCGTAATTCCGTGACGTAAAAGCTCGATACTCTTGAAAACAGTGTCGCTACCATGACGACAGCTAGCAGCTGATATTGCCACGTCGACGTTTCTTTGTTTCTCTGTTCTCTCGTTGTTCAGGTTGACCAATCAGAGCGTTTGTTGTCTTTGTGTTGGAGGTATATACAGAAACTCAGTAGTTCAGTGTTATGTTTTTGCCCAGAGCCTAAGAACCGGCTTTTGGCACCTCCGTGTTTTCAGTTTTTAGTCTTACACTAACTAGTAGGTTTAATTATAAAGGGCATATATCCTTTAACTGACATACCGATCAAACTCATGGAATCACTGCTAACTGATCATACATACTGACTGCTGAAACATTGCAAACTCATAACAATCAGTGTTTTCATTGTTGTTTTATACTGCTATTTACCGTCGGTTCTTCATAATATGGTTGATGAATAATTATATTTTGAATAACGATAAATAACCCCGAAACCCAATATTCTTGATATACCGAAGGTAAGAGAGAAGGGTTACAGATAAACGATTGTGACTTATGTTAAAGTGGTTTGAAGTGAATCTAATGTTATTTGATAGACCCTACATGAGTCAGTCTGTGTTCCTTTTATATGTGACTAAAATCAGTGAAGATCGGCAGATTAGTGTGCAGTATTGTGCAGCATTGTGTATGAGTGAGTCTGTTAAAGAAGCATTCCTAAAGAATGCGCCATATATGTGAATTATAATTAAGCCATATCGTTGTGAGTAGTTTAAGTCATAACTCTGTTTATGTAGATAAAGCGCCACGTCCTAAAGGAACTGTTAATATTCCCGAAGGTAAATAATATTGTCAGAGATTATATAATACTGTGTCAGTCGAATAATACATTAGGCTTACATAGCAATAAAATTAAACCGTCGAACCCAATCTCCCGGGAATCTCCAGCGGGTGAATGGTCGCGCACGGATTGGTTTCGACTAGTGTAGTGAATCAAATACTTGTCATAGACTAAAAACTGATTTAATATCTAGAAGACATCTTAATTTGGTGGGTTAAACTGCCAAAAGTCTGAAAGCGCGAACATTCTTTGAGTTAATACCACATAAGATTACTGTTGTAGATGTAGTACTGTTGTAGGTCTAATACTAACTGTATACCGTTATAATGTATTATATTATATACTGAGTGTAATTAAGCTAATTAAAGCCGATAGTACTGAAGCATTAATCTATTCATTATTTATCACTGACTCTGGCTTACAACACACAGTTAATACTGCTACTGAGAGATAGTGACAGAGCAAACACAGCCTTACCTAAATTTGGCAAGCAAAGCACTTGGTAGCTGGGCCCTCTGCATTACTACCCCGAGTCATTCTTCTGGAGTCAAGTTCTACAGTCAAAGTCAACTCTACACTTTAACTAAGAACCATTCACCTGGGCCGCTGCATTCATTGTAACCTCTCCACAGTATTAATGTTAGAGCAAAGATTTTAAAATTATAATTAATCTATCTACTGCTTATCATACACTATGATTAGTTTATTCCTTTTTGCAGTACAGGTAGGGTGCGAGGCCTAGGCCTAGCAGTTGAATCTGTCACTCTACACGTTGGGTCTTGACTCTATCTTGCGAATCTAGGTGACGCAGACCGTCCTGAGCACGTGAACATGAACCGCCGTTATCTTGAGGCTAATTTCATGCCTCACTTTTTGTGTGATAGTGTGAATGCGTATTTGTGGTCAAACTGGGCTATTCTGCAGACGTTTTAGGCAAAATTTCTGGTCAGCAGGCAGGAAACTGTAACAGTAGTTGCCCCAACAGACCCAGTCTGTTCTAACTGACACTTTGCAGATATGGACCTGATCACAGTCTGCTGCGTGTTTGGGAAGACAGACTATTCTGCAGTTCTCCAGAAAGTGAAAATCTTTTCCCATTTCGTTACTTATAATGCTTTTTAGCTGATTCTCGGCACAGTCTACTACACCATAGGCTGCGTGTTTGGGGAAGGACGTGGTCCAGTCTTTAGTTCTCCAGTTTACCGCTAGGGGGTTAAATGTCAGAAAGTGAAAACCTTCTCCCATTTCGTTACTTATGATGCTTTTTAGCTGATTCTCGGCAGAGTCTACTACACCATAGGCAGCGTGTTTGGGGAGGACGCTGTCCAGTCTGTCACAAGGGGGTGAAATAAGTGAACGTGAACGAAATGTCTGAAATGAAATCCTTGTCCCATTTTGTTGTGTTGTTTATAACCTTTTTGGATTTGCTTTGGCAGGTATCTACTACACAGTATAAAGCCTTATTTGTTAGTTATAAATTAATTTATTAATTTATGTTTGAATTGTTGACAAGTTTGTGTACTAGAAAGCTGCGGCCGAAGGCCACAGGCTTTCTAGTAATATATAAATCATGTTTAAAATAATTTAATTATACTCATTGACATGACAGGGAAGTGACAGGTTCTGTTCATCTATCTAAAGACAGCCTGGAAAATAAATCCGAAGCTTCATCCATCACGTATTTTTTTCATTAATTACTATTCAGTATTCAGAATGTATTTCAAGAGACTTAATTCTGCCGTAAGTCACTGATATACGACCCTGAAAACCGAATTAAATGAGTAGAGAGTAGAGTAGAGATTTGAGAGATTGCTGACACTAAGGGCTTATTTGGTTAGGTGTAGATTTGATTAGGTTAATCAGTGGGTGTTTTATTTTCAAGTATTACAATCAAGTAAGCTAAATATATATTAATATATTTTGGGTTAATAGGGTTGGAATCAATCATTTCACACGTGGCTTATATTAATTGAAATCGGAGAGTCTTGCCCGTCTTTTAACACTACAATTACTTAAATTTGATCATGAACATTGATAAAATAATGTTTGCAATTTTGCAAACTTGGTAGATTGCCTGGCCCCGTATGCAAGCACTCAACAAACTCAGCCCTAGCCACCTATTGCTTGCAGTATCGGAGCAGGCCTATCTATTCCTGTATTGTTGCTTAAGTTCATTAAGTTGAGTAAACCTACCGCTGTACCTCTCTTACACTACCGGTGACTGGTACACATTTCAACTTAATGAACTTAAGCTGCAATACAGCAATACTGCAACGCAATAGGTATACAGCAATAATCCGATGCTACAATGCATACTGCAATAGGTGGATAGGGCTAAGTGGTTGAGTGCTTGCATACGAGTCAGGCAATCTGCGAGTTTATAATTGTGAATTGCTTTATTTAATCAATGTTCGTAACCATGAATTTAATTAATTATGGTGTCAAGAGATGTGCAAGACTCTCCGCTTTCAATTGATATAAGCCACGTGTGAAATGATGAGATTAAATGTGTATTTTAATGGATCTAAAATCACCCTCCATAGAAAACAATATAAGAAATTATCTGAGTACTGCATAGTGACGTCAAATATGTAGCAGCCAATCACAGCCGATTTTCAAAATTGGCTTCCCGGGCTTACTTAAACCCGCCATTTCGACCATTTCCACGTGATTTTAGAAATAAAACACACCCCGCCACTCGATTCAGTGCACCTTGTTACCCCTTATTCGATTGTTTCTAACCCAACAATTTTTTCGCGCATCAACCCTATTATATAATTTAGTTTCTTTGCTTGTATATATTAACATATACTATGTTAACACTGTTGTTGAGTGTGATTCGCGGTGAGTGGTTCCTTAGTACATTAGTGTCTCTGAGGGAAGTCTCTCTGCCCAAGATTCCATGGTGGGTCAGTGTCCCCCTCACACTCCAGGTGTTGGTCAGTCTGTCCATAACAGTCCAGGTGTCTGTCAGTCCATCCATGTCAGTCTGGGTGTCGGTTAGTCCGTCCCCAACAGTCCAGGTGTCTCTGCCTGTCCATTCTGCCTGTCCCTCACATGCTGGGTGTCGATCTTTCAGTCCCGGCTATGTCGGGTTTCGGCCTGTCTGACCCTCCCATGTTTTATATTGGTCTGTCTGTACCTCCCATGTCGGTGTCGGGGGACAGGCTGTCTAAGTGTCTTATGTAGTTGGGTGCTGGTTTGTCTGCCCCTCCCATGCTGGGGTTCGGTGTTTCAGTCCCACCTGATTTGAGTCAGTCAGCGTTGAGTTAGTCTGGTTCCCCTGTGTTGAATGAGCTGGATCCTCCAGGGTCAAGTCAGTTGAGCTTCGCAATGCCACAACTCTGCTGCCAGCCTCCTTTGGTTTGGCCTCCTTTTGTTCCTCTACTAGTCGCTGTGGCTGTGTGTGGGCATCACGGCCCTGTTCCAATTTCGTCCCAGAGCAATAGGGAATTGTAACAACCCCCACATTGTTTGCCCAACCCCAATAGTGTCAGTTGAATCAGATGCCACATACATCCACTCCCCACTTCCCAAAGCGACAAAGACCCAGCAACACCTCCTCATCCATCGACATGCCACCACTTGTAGATGACATTTGAAAGGCCATGGCTAAACGCCCCAGGTTCATAGACAGACCCAGTATGGGAGGCCCGCCATGTCATGCCTGTCTCGTGTCGTACTGGGGACTAGCCACCAGAACTTCATTCCAGGTGACAATGCTGGACCCAAGGTTGGGGATGTTCTGGTAGGGGATGTGGGGATGGTGACAGAGGGGTTCTACCCATCCGAGTGGCCTCTCTGCTTCATTGTCACTGCTTCACTCTGGATGTAGTGAAGGGAGCAGACATCTGGCGGAATATCCTGCGTCAACTATGTATATTAGAACAGGAGGAGTTTAGATAGCTGATCGCTGAGACTGCGTGTTGCTGCACTGTGTCTCCATACCATGTAAATACTGCCAGGAACTATAAGCGGAAAATACTGGCTGGACAGAATCGTGCTGCAGCCCGCCCTAACCGACTGGGGCAGAGGTGGCATCCTGGACCCCGAGGTCCAGGATGAGGGGTAGCGAGGTATCATTACTGTGTATGACGTTGTAGCTGCAAAACATCCACCTCAACTGGACGTTTTTCCTGATGCATTTGACAAGTATGATGAGCTGCCTCCCTTTGAAGCAGTGTACATAACTGTGGTTGTCCTGAAGGTTGCATTTCACAAGTATGATGAGATGCCTCCCTTTGAAGCAGTGTACATAACTGGGGTTGTTCTGAAGGTTTCCCAGTACCTTAATAATGTGCTGGCCCCATTGGTGGGCTGATTTATAGAATGCTTTCCTCACCTGCTATGAGGCACTTAGCTCCCACCTCCGTGAGGGTGTAGATGGGCTGGCCCGACATCTGGCCAACACCAATGTCCCATTTGGAGAAATCCAGGCACTCCAGGAGGGCCAGGATGAGGGGTAGCGAGGTATCATTACTGTGTATGACGTTGTAGCTGCAAAACATCCACCTCAACTGGACGTTTTTCCTGATGCATTTGACAAGTATGATGAGCTGCCTCCCATGCAAGGCAGAGATGCGCCCCGGCTAGTCCCTTTAATGCATTCGTGCTGAAACGACAACTATCCTGGCGAGAGATTTATTGCAATGCAACCACTACACCAAGGAGGGACCCCCGCGGTCTCTATTAGATTTTGAGGAAAATTAGGAATCCGGAATGTTTCACTTACCATTGGACTTTGTTTATCTTCTGACTAACTTCTAACTCAAGGCAAGTGAAGCAAATATTCAATAAGTAAATAACCACAGCAGCAACTTAAACCAACTTAAGCCTTTGAGAATTTAGATTGCTAACTTAATTTTTCTTCCTGGAAATTTGGAGGATACTGCATGGATAAAGTGGTGTAATTCTCTCAAGTACACTAAGTTGTTTAATCTACTTGTTGTTTTATTTTCATTAATGATGTCAAGTGTTTTTCTTTCATGTCATAGATTAACTTATGCGATTTCGGAAATAGGTAAAGTAATTGAATAATGTCACTCATGTCATGTACCTTATTTATTTTTCTCTCAGTCTGGCGCAAACTTTTTAAAATAAATATAGGATTTAAGAACACAACCAAATAAACCCACCAACCAATATTGTGATTAAATATTTAATTGGTTGGCTTCCAAAGAAATACAAAACTAATGTTTTTTGAAATGCAAAGAACTAGTAACACAATGAAAATTATATAATTAACTATGATTGGTGTACGTGCAAGCAGGAGCCATAACTAGAACCATAATCACACCGAAATAATTCGAATCACAAGGTACTAGAACCATATTAACCATATCCTCCACTATAACCTGATACAACAACTATACAACAACCTAACCTAACCAAACCTAACGTGTGTTAGCTACACTATTGATTGTACTATGCTCTCAATTAATAATAATTGTTTTATTTTTAAATCTTTGTGCCAAAATTAATACTGTGGAGGCTGTATGTTGATAAGGCTGAATGTTTACTCAGCCTCATAGTGATTCTCCATAAGGCTAACATTATAGTTTGAAATATAAAAATCTGTTATAATAATAATATAATTGTTGTATTTAATTAATGACTTTCTTGAGACGCATCTTAAAGGACACTGGCCTTAAAGATGCGGATGATCTAGCAAATGTCATGGGTGATAGGGAGTTGTGGCGGTGCAATTTTGTTGACAAGCCGGCACAGCATTCTTAAAAATGCAGCTGCAATGCAGCATGCCGATCCTAGTATTTAATTAATATCGTGGTTTACATTGAACAGTGTAAATTGTTAATCGCGGTTTACATTGATTGAAACATCTCAACTTGTTTTATTTATTACAAAAATAAGAACGAATTTGTCTTATCACTTCTTGTGCGCGATTGTATTAAATTCATGACAACTGCTGTTATTATTATTAATCAATTGACACCTAGACTCCTCTCTGACTACTCTATCCGATAGAATAAAATAATCACTTCGCTAACTGCTCTCTATCTTCTATAATCACAACAGCTTTTATAATTCATTAGATGATTACAACATAATAATTATAGTTTGAAGTTGTCTAGAAAATTTCTCGTACACCACCGGGACTACCCTCACACTAATTTATTATCAGACAGAGCAAAAAGCTTTTACTTGACTCGTACTGTCTCCTACGATTTGCTTCACGGGCCGCTTGGCCCGTCTCTAGTATAAAATGGCCTTTACGAGAAAATAATTAAGTAAAAAACATTGTTATACTGGCATTTCAAACAAAAGTATAAAACATAAAGGTCGTGTTATAGCTTGAGTTCGGCACAGCTTTGCAAAGTCGGCCATGAGATCCAGGTGGGATTGACTAACGATATAAAATAAGGATCGTGTTCTTCCACATTTTATGTCAACTTGTGATAGAACAGCCCATCATATTATTTAATTGTTTTGTTGGTATTACTATAAGAAAATGGTAGATTGTCATTGAGTTGTAATTGAGATACCAATTACCCTAGCAGTACTGCAGTGTGTGCGGGTTAATAATTTATTATTATTGGTTGGGGATCCGCAGTCACACATCCAGTCGCAGTCTCTCCTTAGTTACAGTTAGTTAGTTGACAAACAGGTACAGTTAGTTGACAGGTAGTCAGTCACCCATAACACGTGACAGTTAGTCACCCATAACAGGTGACAGTCACCCATAACAGGTGACAGTTAGTCACCCAGAACAGGTGACAGTTAGTCACCCAGAACAGGTGACAGTTAGTCACCCATAACAGGTGTCAGTCACCCATAACAGGTGACAGTTAGTCACCCATAACAGGTGACAGTTAGTCACCCATAACAGGTGACAGTTAGTCACCCATAACAAGTGACAGTTAGTCACCCATAACAGGTGACAGTTAGTCACCCATAACAGGTGACAGTTAGTCACCCAACAGGTAACAGTTAGTCACCCATAACAGGTGACAGTTAGTCACCCATAACAGGTGACAGTTAGTCACCCATAACAGGTGACAGTTAGTCACCCATAACAGGTGACATTTAGTCACCCATAACAGGTGACAGTTAGTCACCCATAACAGGTGACAGTTAGTCACCCATAACAGGTGACAGTCACCCATAACAGGTAACAGTCACCCATAACAGGTGACAGTCACCCATAACAGGTGACAGTTAGTCACCCATAACAAGTGACAGTTAGTCACCCATAAATTGGTGACTAACTTATTGCATGGAAAATAAAGTGAAGTTTCTTTGTGAAGATTAATTTGCAAAGACTTGAATTTTGAATCTTTTGGTAGGTCAAGCAAAGCAAGCAAAGCAAACAGTCGGCCGAAGCCGGAGGCGACCCGAAGACTCCTCTTTCGATAGCTGCTATCCGAGGGTAGGGGTGGGCGCTACTCCTATCCCAAGATTTGCTCCCAGTTATTTAACTGGTCATCATTTCATCGACCCCAGTGGATGAAAGGCTGAGTGGACCCTGGCGGGGCTGAACCTACAACCAATAGATTGCAGGCCCGGCGCTCAACCAACTGAGCTACCCCGCCTTTTGGTAGGTACATAATACATATTTTTGAATTCGATTAGATTTGCACGTTAAATTAAATAATTATTATGTTTTTGATTTAAATTATTTCGCCCGCAATGCCACAAACACAAATATACTGTTACCAGTCACCATTGTTATTATTTATATTTATTTATTTTGATTACTTTCCACTGTAACTATGGGATTTTAAAACTATTTTTAATGGCAATAAAAATTTAAACAATATAATTTGAACTTTTTTTTTTGTTAAATTTGATTTAAGGTGTGCTGGGACGACACAGTCCCTTGACGTCTCAGAATAAAATACTTAATTCCAGTTGCAATTAAAGTGATACCTTAAATGCAATGGCAATTGGGAAGGGAAGGGGGGGGGGGGGGGGGGGGGTGTGTGTGTTAAGAATATATATTAATATATATAAAGTTAATGTTTTGGTCTTTATATGGGGCAATGAGTACACGTAAATTGCATACTTAAAAAGTAGCAGCTAGTCTGAAACGCTTTCGTAATGGTTTGGGTGCTAGACTTACACACTGGAACTCACCAGTTCGATCCCACCTAGACGCCAATGCAGACTTTGGTAAGCTATGCCCAAATAATTTTATAACAATATTAATCATACAAATAAAATGAAAGGAAAGATTCCGATGTGGTAGTTCTACTTGGCAAGCATTCTATGTCAACTAGGAATGTTGCGAATGTCATACTTTTAATATCTGCAGGTTCAGATTTCTGAGGTGACATCCGCACGGATGCGTATTCGGATGTCTAATAAAACATACACAGCATGGCCTGGTCGCCCTTCTATACTATTAATTGCTTAAAAGGTTACACCACTCACAATGACTTAATAATGACAACAATGATAATGACTTTTAGCAGCAGCTTGGTCTAGTGGTGACATTACTGGGCTTCCGATTAGGGAGCCCTGATTCGATCCCTAGATGGGGCAGCACTGTTTGGCCTTGTGCTTTAAATGCTGCAGCCTAGCCCAACCCCGGCTTTCATCCTTCAGTGGTCGATAAATGGGAAGCAAGGCAACTTGGGAAACAGAGTGGAAGGGTTTACTGTGGAAGATCAGCCATGGTGGTGAACAGGCATTCCTTTAGGAAACAGAGTGGAAGGGTTTACTGTGGAAGATCACCCATGGTGGTGAGCAGGCATTCCTTGGCTTAACGAGCCTAAAAGATTCTCCCATTCAATGACTTAATAATATTCATATAATAATAATCGTTTAATGTATACAAATCAGCAACACACATAGTGCATGTCACATGCACGCACATACCATGGGTGCCATGGGGACATTCGTCACATCCCTAATGTCAACATTAATAGCAGCTCAAAGAACATAGCATGTATAGTCGAAAATCAGCCTGGCCTTCGGCTGGGAAAATTTATGACACCACTGGGATTAGGTTGATTGTCATCTCCTTTGTGAGAAACTTCCTTTTTTCAATAAAACTGGACGTTTATTTCCAATTAGATTATTATATTGTAAATCTGGATTAAAATGTTTGTAGAATTTAATAGGTTGAAAAACTAAGTGCTTTAAAATTGCATGAGTTGTTAATAAGAATATAAAAAGGAGACATGTTGTCATCTCTGCAATTCAATTAATTAGTGCCCTATTACTCCTTGACAATATCATCATGACATATTATTAATTATAATGTATGATGTTGACAGTATTTATTAGATAGCAGTTTTCTTATGCCCATAAACCCTTCAGATCGCAGTTTTCTTATGCCCATAAACTCCGGTTATTTTACCTTCAAGGGATCCGGTGTTTTTTAAAGTTGGAGCCTATTTAATACAAGCCGAACAAAAAGTTTCACAAGGTTATGTTTCAGAATAATTTAATTAATTATTGTATCGTAAGCTGTAATTCAATGAGAAATTAATAAAATTCACACTGGCTTATCCAACATTAATTGCTATATCTCGGCAACTAGAAGTTCTAAAACAAAGTTCTAAATATAGCAACAATTGCCACATATATTAAGGTAAACTAATAACTAATTGATGCAAACAAAATTGTACAATTTAACAAGAAGAAAATAAAATTAAAATAAAGTTAGCCACGATTTCACACATGATAAACATAAATAACCTTGAAGTATTGATTTTGGTACATTGTTATTTAATTATTTTGGTTTTAAAATCACAGCTGTTTACGATAAAAAGGGGCCGAATGTTCGAGGACGACAAATCTGATGGACGGGGTGGATTACTTACATACCCAAGTTTAAAAGAAAACTATATAAATCAATGTTGTTATGAAAAAACTTAGAAATGAAGGTGATCCGCATGATAAATTTTTTGGTCAACCAATGCAAGGCAATTAAGGCCAGATCCAGAAAAGCCGAGGTTTATAAATTAAACCCAGATCTGGTGAAGTCGAGGTTCATAATTTCTACTATTACAACTGTTGTGTTGTATTTCCCATCCATTTATTTTCTATATAAAATTATATTCATAGAAACACTGCCTTTGGCTGGATGACTTACACTATTCGCAAACTATGTGTATCTCCCATATCAATTTGACCAGTTTATCATAACTGTTCGTAACTATATTAGTGGATATATCCCTTCATACTGGAGTTCTGTAAGTATACGACGGACTATTCATGTCGATGGGAGGACATCTGCAGTCTTGTTAGAATGCAGACTGGGTTTATTTAGTCTTACACAAAAGGCAACTGTCACTTTGGAGGCCGCTGCAGTGTGGCTTTGACGTTAAGATAGAGATTGGTACCAAAACGGGATATGAGCGATTTGGAACATATGAAGACTGGTGGGCAATCTCTATGTAGGTTCACATATTTTCCGGTTTCTTCTGAAACTGTGTCCCAACCGAAAACTAGTTGTTAGTGAGGAGGTCCTGCCAATTTCCTGAATTTCAATTGACACGTTTGGTATATATATATATATAAGAACACGAACACCCTCGTCCCCCCTTGGTGTAGTGGTTAAATTCGTTGCACTGAATTCACACCTATCCAGAGGGAGGTCGATCCCCACATGGAAGGCAGGGCAGTTGTCGTTTTTGCATGAATGCTTTAAGGGAGAAGCCTGGATGCATATCTGCCTTGCATAAGGATTATACGTTCTGGAAATACGTCGTCAGACTTTATGTGTAATCCCTGGCCTAACGGCCTGAACTTAACTTTATTAATTTACTTTTGAGGTATACTTGAACTGAGGAAATGATCAATAATAATTAATAGTTTATTTACAAAATATTTCCATGAAGAAAAACTTTTTATAATAGTACTTTTAAACTTTTAGTACTTTTGCTTTTAAACATAATTCTGCAAAGCTGATGGATACCGCTTTTGAATTGCAAAAAAACAATTTCGCCATAAATCGTCATAACATACTCTCATGATTCCTTAATCTACCAATTCTGGACAATGGTCAACTGTTCAATTTTTTTAAGGTCTTGGTTGGTTTTAGTACTATGGGATATTTTTGGCGCTGATTATGAAAACAATTATAGAATGTGTTTCTAAATTTTTGGAATTTGATATTTTTTTAAATTTTTTTATTTTTTTTATAAATGATCTATGTTTGAGCAAAGCTTACAAATTAATTAGGATAACTTGGAAATGAAGCAACCTGATTTCGTATTCAAAATCAGCATACACAATTTTAGCCCAATTTTACATTATTATCCGCAAAAAAAGGAAATCGTTAAAATTTTACTGTATTGAACATAAACTCAATGCTACATCTTAACATAATTCAAAAGTGTGTAACAAATTATATAAATTAGTAGTATTTTAAAACAAAGGGGTAACGTGTAAACCCGAACGATTTAATATCCGGTTTGTTACACATCAGAGCCAACAGTAGTCAGTAATGGCATCATCAACCTTAATTAATCTGTCATTGCACAAATAAGTTCACTAAATGATGGAATCACATTATAATTACAATACATTGCTATTACATTATACTAGAGATTTATTACACTTAGCTATATATAATATTATATCTGACAATGTAATTATTATTTGCTGTATCTAATTATAACGACATCCATCCATCCCGTCAAGGCCAAATAAATATTTATCTCGCTACGTAGAGCTATGAAATTTGATTTACTACATAATGATAACTCTTTCAATACATTATCATATGATAATTACTATAACTAGAACTCAACATAACTAGAATGTTTAAAAAAACTATTCGTGCAATAAGAAGTCAGGGTTTCCATAGTTTCCGCATACATACATCAGACTACCGGGCATCACCGGCCAGCCCCGCAACGCAACACCTCCACAATTCGCTGTCAGCCATATAATTCCACAATTGCTCCGAATTATAAGGGACAATGTTCCGTTTCAGGAATATCAATGGCTGACCATCACGTTTCCTCTCCTTTGCTGTCTGCCATAGATCATGTTCCGGCTTTGCCGTCTGCCATCATAGATCATGCACCGGCTTTGCCGTCTGCCATAGATCATGAACTGACTTTGCCGTCTGCCATAGATCATGCACCGGCTTTGCCGTCTGCCATAGATCATGCACCGGCTTTGCTGTCCGCCATAGATCATGCAACAGCTTTGCCGACTGCCATAGATCATGCACCGGCTTGGCCGTCTGCCATAGATCATACACCGGCTTGGCCGTATGCCATAGATCATGCACTGGCGGCATTTGCCATCTGCCATAGATCATGCACCGGCTTCGTGGCTGGGAAATCTCATACATAGCGTAGTGGTGTTTTGTTTGGGAAATTCTCGGTCACTACCAAGAATGTACACTGTCTCGTTTATTCGTATATTAAGTAAGCTTATGCCATAAACCAAACCCAGGGCACCATCCCGGTGTACTTTGTACCTACCATCAAGGTACGTACCATCAAGCTACTGCATAATGTATTGTAGTTATACTAATAAGGTATGTACGAAAGTGTATAGGGCCTTCACTCAATTATTGTGTTGTGTAATTATTGTGTTCCAAATTTTATCATATTTGCATGAATTTTCTGGCAAATATAACAGTCTGATTAAATCATACCTCATAATACCTAAAAATTCCTATTTTAGAACATTGTTCTGCAGGTGTAGAATACAGAAAAACCTTTGTAAACAATTACATTACCTTTTATAACTCCTTGTTAGTTATTTCGCAAGTTAATCCGAGATCAGCATCTGGGTATGGTGCACATTAACAATAATAGTAAATTCTCTCTGGAACAAACTAAACATAAGTAGAAATAATACACAAGGAAATGTCAACCCGCCCAGGTATAAAATATATCTTATGTATGAAGTATCTTAGCTCCAACCAATTGCAGGTATTAGAGGAATTAATATGGTTAGATCTGTATAAACCAATGAAAACCCTCTGTTTAGCAATCTACTTGGTCCAAGAATATTATTGGCTAGTAATAGAAACTACAGCCAGCTTTTGGAAAACAAATCAATCATTTACTTTTTACTTGAAACTGCACCAAAATGCTATTCGCTTATTTCAATCCAGCATAATAGCGTATTTACTCTATTTCCTCTATTTCTGTAAATACGCTATTTCCAGCATTGATTACACATGCGAGTGGCGCCCTCGTGCAGCAAACTGCAAGCCATCTCATCGAACAATTATAATTATGGGATTACATGATAGCTAGTTATATAATATTCTGAAATTGGCTTCCGACATACACACACAGACACCTACCAGGCACCCCGACACAAACACACACATACAGACAGACTTTTGGAAAACGGCCATAGTATAATTATAACATTTCGCCGATGGCTCGTAGTACTGACTCGCCCCACTACTACTACTACTACTAGGATAGGCATGCTGCATTGCAGCCGCATTTTTAAGAATGCTGGTCCTCACGGCGAAAGCAGAAATTTTATCTCGCCCCACAGCTTAGCAGTAACATACATGAATTTGGGTAGAGAATAAACAGTTGTTATACAGTAGATGCTAGCTAGCTCATCGATGTGGCTCTTTAGACCAAGGCACTATAAACTATAGGCCATGCAGCCGCTGGAATTAATTTGATAATTAAAAGATAGCTGCAGTAGCTAGTAAATTCAGACTTGCTCCTCCACGCCAACCCATGGGGGCGACAAAATATGATTTTTTGAGTGGTAATTTTTTGCACTTTTTCGATATTTTATGGTATTTACTTACTAAAAGGAACCAGTATGATAGATTAATAAAGAACCATACAAAACCCAGCTATATGGTCAAAGGGAGCCAAAATTTAGAAAAAATAATTTCAATGGGTTTATGGAAAAATGTATTAATTCTCTGTCTGAATGGTTCAAATAATTCTTAGTAACACATTAAGGAAATTTATTTTTGCGCGGTATTTAATTTGATTAAGTAAACAATATTTGTTTAATATGTGAATAGCAACAGCAGTTGGATTTTTGTGCCCATGTTAGTATATGCGTATTTTGTTGTTGCATTTCTGATAATTAACAATTACCAACAAATAAACTTTACAAATGGGAACTACCACTTATAGGAACAATTGACATGGATGAAAACAACTGCAAACTTCATCATTTTAATATAATAATAATAATTGATTTGTTGATCCTTGATCCACCGGTGTAACCCTCCACCTTGAACCACTTTTCCACTTTTTAAAATGGCAATTAGGGATATAGGTTAATTTCATGGCCAACCACACCACCACTATTTGGAAGGCCAAATAGTTTACAAATGATAATTTAATTTACTGCCTCCCACCTAGAAGCGTTTATCTATGGCAGCGGAATTATAGATTTCACTAAAAAATTCCTCCATCAATCTTCTTAAGTCCAAATTCCTTGAAACCAACTCTTTTGGAATAAGCGAATGCCATTCTGGGTTGGATAGTCAAATTGGAAAATTGGATAAAATTATTGACTTTGGAAGTACATCTGCATGAATGTATATCAAATTGCCATTGATGCTAAAGCATTGGTAATTGGAGTCCTTTTCTATAATGTGAGTAGGCTGATTGCTACCAAAACGCTATAACGGAATGAATAAAACAACGCCATAACAAAGGCAATAATTTTAACTCAAGGTATTTATGTCAACCCATGAAGAAACATCGATAATTAAATAAACTATTGTACTGCAGTAAAACCAGTGTGGAACTATATTCTTAATTAACTACGATTAGTGCTTTAATGAATGAAGTATACGTTCACTCAACAACAAGCACACATTTGTCTGCAAATCATATATTAATCACAATGTTTCCAGTAAATTGAAGCCTATAGATGTCAAGCGATGTATTATAAATGATATGATGTAAATGGCGTTTATTTTAGTGACAAAGTAAAATGTGATAAGTAAAGTTAAGTGAAGTTTAAAGTGTGTGATATAGAAAGCATAACCTTCGAAATTTCCTCTTCCAAATGGGAATTTTTATACTAATTATACACCATGACCCGTAATATGGTGTCTTTTTCTGATGACACGGACCCCCCCCCCCCCCCCCCCCCAAATATTTCTACAGATCTTCATCATATTGCTTGAAATTTCAAACACAACTAGTTCAACTCACCGTGGTTGTTACCATGAAGCCGGAATTTTAGATTTTGCCTTTACATTTTTTTTAAAAGTGTTATAAAAAAGTGTCTTTAGCGAAATTGCACATCTCCTATCATCGCCATTCTTCACATTAACCTCGCTTTATAGGTATCATTAAAAAGCTTGCGGTCCAAGGATTCCAAATATGTAACAATATCTGAATTTCGTTGAGAAACATCTGATATATAGGCGTTCAAATATTGCAAGAATTATTGTTCGCTGCAAGCCATTTATTCTATTTAATAAATCTATATTACGGGTCATGGTGTACTACTATCTGCATTGCAGCTGCATTATACTGTATATATTACATATACACCATAATAACCCTTAATACAACAACCATTTTTAGGGGGTCGGAGCCCCCCCCACTAATTTTTTTCAAATTTCAATAAAATGCTACGAAATTCGGTATGATGATAGATCGACACCTTTTCTTACTGGTGGCCTGGCCGGATTTTTCAATTTCTCAGTTATTTCCATACAACAATCCCTTAAAAAATGTCTATTTAGCAATGTTTAACCACCTCCGTAGATTTTATTTTACGTCTTTGAAATGTAATCTAGATATCATTCGAAGCGCCTTCGTCTGTAGATTCCGAATCTGAAAACCGTTTTAAATTTAACCAAAAATTGGTAAAGATATTATCAAAATACTAATGTGTAAATTTAGAGACGTAAATCGCTATAATTCTGATGTTTTGTTGTCTTAATTCTAGAATATTAATTATTATTTAGCTGAGCGTTTAAAACTCTCCATCTTGTTTTTTCATTACCCATAATTAATAATATTCTAGAATTAAGTAAAAAAAAACATTAGAATTATAGCGATTTACGTCACACAAATTTACACCTTAGTATTTTGATAATATCTTGGAGAGGTTCTTGGAGAAACTTACACCGGGTTTCAGATTCGGAATCTGCAGATGAAGGCGGTTCTAATGATATCTAGATCTCATTCCAAAGACGAAAACTAAAGCTGACGGAGGTGGCTAAATATTGCGAAATAGACGATTTTTAACGGCTTGTTTTATCGAAATAGCTCATAAATTAAAAAATCCGGCCAGGCCACCAGTAAGAAAAGGTGTCGATCTATCATCATACCAAATTTCCTAGCATTTTATTTAAATTTGAAAAAAATTAGGGGGGGGGGGGGGGCTCCTACCCCCAAAAAATGGTTGTTATGTTAAGGGTTATGGTGTATATGAAGAATGCCGTGCCGTGCCGGCTTGTCAATAAAATTACTGCAAAGTGGAGGCTGTTTCGTTGTGCTAGTGTCAAGCAATGGAAGACTAATGGAACGCCTCCAATGCTGTATAGACTCTGATTTAAGATGTGTTCATTGTACTTGACACAATGAACCCGACGTAGCATTCTTGTACATGTGACATCCAGAGATTTGGTATTCTCTGCAGTTAGAACCCAGCATGTACTCCCAAATATGAGTACTGGTCCTATTTCTTCCCTAAATAATCAAACTTTAAGATTGCAGTATCCGTTTAAAATTTCACCAAAAATTGTCAAAGATATAAAAATACTAAGGTATACATTTTGACACGTAAATCGATATAATTCTAATGTTTTATACTAAATTCTAGAATATTTTAATTACGTGTTATTAAGAAACAGGATACTACTACTACTAGGTCGAGCGAACTCGGGCAGTGGAAATGAGATCCTTCCAGGCTTCCCGATTCTCCATAGTTGTCGCAATTTCGTTTCTCCCAAGTTCAATATCCCTTTCAAGTTGATCTATATATGTTATGGCTTTCCATGAGTTGGTTGCCAGAAAAGTAGATCTGGTCTGACTTCGACTATACTTCGCCAACAGTGCCCACTGAATCTTAATCTGCGTTCATGGAGGGTGGTTGGTACAGGTGGTATTGTACCATAAAGCTCGGCGTTTGTCATTTGTGATGATTTTGTGATGCTGATGTTTAGGGCTGCCCTTAGTAGCCTTGTGTAGCAACCATCAATTCGTTGTTCAAGTGATTTAGTCAGTGTCCAGGTCTCACCCCCGTATAAAAATACACTTTCCACTGTGGCTCGAAAGAACTTAGTCTTCAGGTGCCTGGAGAGATCTGATTTACAGATGGTATCCATTTTTGATAGAGCTACCCAAGCCTTTGTTTCCTAACTTCTATGTCCTTTTTGCTACTCTCTATCCATGATCAAACGTACTGGAAGTCGTCGACCTTCCTTAGTTGATTATTATCAATGGTTGCCAAGTTTCCATCAACATTAAAGGTCATGAGTTCGGTCTTGGTTGCATTTATATGCAATCCAAACTCCTTAGCAGCCCTCTCCACTTTATTTAGTAGAAGCTGTGCCTCTGCTAGCGTATTAGAGAGCAGGGCGATGTCATCTGCAAAGTCGGTGTCTGTGACTGTAGTTGCCAGATATCTACTACTTCTGCGTTCTTGAAGTGTGAATCCCAGATCTTCACCCTTTGTGGCCGTCCTCATTGCACAATCCAGTACAATTACAAATAGTAATGGTGCTAATGTGTCACCTTGAAGTACGCCAACCAGAATTGAGAAAAATTCAGTTTCACCATCTGGTGAGAGTACCTGTGCTTCTGTGTCACAATATAACAATCCAATGCTAGCAATAATTACTTCTGGTATTCCATAAGCTCTTAGGATTTCAAGCATTTTACCTCTATGTATGGAGTCGAATGCCTTCTTGAAGTCCACAAAAGTCATGACTGTGGGGAGATTCTTTGACTTAATTCCTTCAATCAGTCTCCGTAGTGCAAGTATCTGAGCTATTGTTGATCTACTTGGTCGAAATCTGCTTTGGTTCTTACGCAGTAGTTTCTCTATGTGAAGCCTAATCCTATATAGAATCATTTTATTGTATATTTTGGTAGGTAACACAAGCAGACAGATCCCACGATAGTTTGTTGGTATACCGAGTTCTTCGTACTTGGGGAGAGGCTTTAGTTGACCTTTAGTCCAAATTTGGGATGGTTTTTCAAGTTTTAACATCCGGTTGCAAACATTCAATAATGGTCTGTTTAGCACTCCTGTTATCCATACCTCCGCTGGGAATTCATCTAATCCACTCGCTTTATTATTCGACATGCTTTTAATGCTTTTTTGGAGTTTGGCAGGTGTGAAGTCCCCTGTTTTTATAGGTATTGTCTTGTCATATATTTTCCTTGTATGGCTGACCTCGATGTTTGGTGGCTGCCCAAGCAAGTTGCTGAAGTGATTTTTCCACTTACCAACACATTCTTCAGGACTATAAACTTGCTATACATGGTTGTTGTATTAATTAAGGGGGATGGTGTAATCAAACAATGTGTGAGAGGATTGACACCAGTAACTCATGTCAAACCACACAAAACATAATCTCATGGTTTTTCAGTTCGCTTCTTGAACTAGTTTCCAGCCGAGAACAATCCTTTTCCAGAGATGAAATCCTGATGATGCACGTAATTCCAGTTAACATAATCGCTATAGACCCAGGTCGATGTAGGTGATTGATGCAGACTTGCATTAAAGTCACCCAGGGTAGTTAAAAATGCATGCTCCACTCCATCAGTAGATGCTAGCTCGAAGATTGTGGAAGGAATTTCCCACTTCCTGTACTGGACCAACACTAGTGGGTGAATTGAATAGCGCACATCACTTTCAAATAGGAATTTAAATTGAAAATAATGGATGTGTAATGCATAATAAAAACGACATCTAATATGCGCTGTTTCGGTATTAATTAATGCCCAATCAAATCATATTAATATAAAACATTTCAATATGTTTGATGTTGGGGAAACCCACAAATATCCACCAAGCAACCAATAGAGTACTACTAGGATCGGCATGCCGCATTGCAGCTGCATTTTTAAGAATGCTGTGATGGCTTGTCAATACGATTGCGCCGCCACAACTCCCTATCACCCATGACATTTTCTAGATCATCCGCATCTTCAAGGCCAGTGTCCTTTAAGATGCGTCTCAACAAAGTCATATGCTGTCCACCATGCTTATTCACTCCATGAAGCTGCCAAAACACAAGATTATATGCACTGGCTGGTCCTTACGGCGAAAGCAATGTCCTGCAAGTGGAGGCGACTTTGTTCTAGTGTCAAGCTTGGGGGGAACCAATGAGACATCTCCAATGTTATATAGTGTCTGGATGGAGATGTGTGCATTGTACTTGACACAATGAACCTGGCGTAGCATTCTTGTGAAGGTGCCATCCGAAGATTTGGTGTCCTCAGCAGTTAGAGCCCAACATGGACTCCCATAGAGGAGTACTTGAACTACTGCTGCTTTAAATAATCGGATAAATCTTAAGTTTCCGATTAATTCTCCGTGACTTCCAAATCCTGGAAAGCATATTCTAGGCTGCCCATGCCTTTCCCTTAGATATGACCTCCGGATCCATGATCCCAGGTCAGAAGTCGTCCACATGCTCAAGCATACCATCCTTAGTGCTTATGCTCATCCGGTCAGAGACTTGCTGAGGACTTTCAAAGTGAACTGTCAAAATTTTGGCCTTTTTGGAGTTAATAAACAGACCAACACTAGAAGCAGCCTGTTCTAATGAGCTGAGGAGCCATTGGACTCCCTCTAGTGATTCTGAGAGTACTCCTAAGTCATCAGCAAAGTCTAGATCAGATAGGTACTTGGCAGGATTTCCTCGACTTCTGGAGCAAGTAGGTGGAGTTACCATCACCCCATCATCATTATGACCATCTGAGGACATGCGTAGAACATAATCAACCACAATTATGAACAAGAATGGTGCAAGTGTATCTCCCTGGAGGACGCCCCATAAAACTTCAAATGGTTCTGTGTCACCATCAACAGTAGACACAAATGTTGTCGAACCATCGTATACTGATCTGATGACTGCAATAATTTCATCAGGAATCCCATATAATGAAAGTATGCTGAACATACGTGAGTGAGAGACTGAATCAACGGCCTTGAAGAAGTCAACAAAGATAACAGCCAGATGCCTGTCTTTCTTCAGTCTTGTGTAGACCTCCTGTATTTCCTATTCCTGTATTACACCTAAAAAATTATCCTTCAAAGAAAGTATGACTCTATGTGATTTCCATACCCTTTGATAGTTTATTTAATGCAGACGATTCCTTGCCCTTCATATGTGGAGATCTTCAGTTGATCTTGGAATATAATATATTAAGAATATATAAGATCACCAATGACTTGCTGGTGTGAATCCAAGTTTACAGTAAGATTTTTGTTCTTTCTAGCATTTACAAATAGACCAACATTGGATGCTGCCTATTCTAGGCTGCTGAGTTGTGTGGAATGTGGAGGTACATGAACTCAACGGATTTATAGTGAGGTTTGAAAAGTATAGAATTAATTATACTACGAAACGAAGCAAATATAAATCAGGTTGCTGCCTTTAACATAAAAACGCACTTTATCATCTTCACACAGTATTAAGGGATGGGATAATTTGTATATAGTTGCTAAATGCTGTTCGCCGGTCATCGAAAATGAGTGTGTGTTTCCTCCTAAAAAAAGCAAACCTAAATTCTACCCATAAAGGTATTCAACAAGTTACAAAATTATTCGTTACCCGTGTGCAATCAGGCGACAAGGCAGATGTAGTACAACAGGATATGGATAAATCCTTGAAGGTCTTGCTATATTTCTGCAAGTAAATTGGGGTGAGGGACTCCATGAAACCCTTGAAAACATTCGTTTTTAATATGATATTTGCCAAATGATAGCACTGATCTCTTGCGAGATGAATACTTAGATATTTAGGGTGATGCTTTAACGGTGAGAGAGAGTGACGAAAGAAAGACATGAAAATTTGTTAATTGCAATTTCAGTGTAAATAAATTTCATTTCAAATGATTGGAACTTCACTTTAGTGCATATATTAAGTGTGTCACAGTTTACAATAACTCTATTACACCGGTGGGTTACCGGATCCAACTCGCTGTGGCTTGTAACTGTCCTTTTATAAAATAACAATATATATGTATTACTTTTCGATCCTTCTATGAGCGGAATAGGGATAGCACATATATTTTATTCACCATTAAGTATAAAGTATATCAATTACGTTAGGCATTCACAGATAAAGTAAATATGTGAAAGTGATAACAGGTTTATAATATTATGATGTTTAACAGCTAGCTTGTGTCCATGTAAATCAGCCAAAAGGAAAAAAATACACATCAGTAATACTGATGTGTATTTTTTTTATACTGATTCAGTATGGTACAGAATTATACAGGCATTAAAATATATTAAATGAGATCGAACGCATATTTATTTAAGGTGATTATCTCTGGAAAACAATGCAAACACGAAAAATTAAAACAGCTGTAAAATAACATCCCGTGGATACCAGATTATTATAACAGATTCAATTTAAATCAAAATGGTGATACAGAGTCAGCCATTATTGTAACCTACTCAAAATATTATCATCTTGAACACAAATGGCAAGAGCTATCTACTATATATGATATGATTTATGGTTGTCCTTCACCAAATTTAAGTGTACTGTTGGAATCTTAATTTATTTTGACTTGAGGTTGGGAACTAACTGGCATCGCAGGAGGTTTAATTCATAAGGAGACAAGCAAGAGTGTAGATCAATCTATTATTAAAAAAAAATGAAATAATAATAAAATAATGAAAATATAAGTGTAACCAATCTGCTAAGAGGCATATAAAGGCACAAGAGAATCTGGGTGTACATGCAGTTGGACCATTTTCGAATCAATTGCATACAAGCGGCATACTAAAGAAATGCATTTAAATGCCGCAGAGATAAGTGTAGTCTTTTCAAAAAAAGAGCAATAACAACATGAATTCTAGCTGATGTAGAATTACATAAATGTTTCCCTAAGAAATTCCACAATGAAGTTTGAACAGAGTTGCTGGCACATAACGCAATAAATAAAATCAGTAGAAGTTAAAATGAATTGCTATTGCCATCACCACTGAAGCAACGACTCCACTCAGTTTATTTGCCCAACTTGATGTCGTTGTGTATGTTGTTGAACGTTCTGCTGTTGTACTTATAACCGGTTGTGTTGTACTTGTAACAGGGTCAAAACCAGGATGGTTCCAATCCACTTCCCCATTGGGATTCAGGTAGTCGTGTTCCCACACCATGTCGACAACTTTGTTGCATGCATCTGGTCCGTCGCAGCAGACAGTCTGACAGCTTGGTTGTGTCAACTCAGCACTGTACCCTTCACCGACATCATGACCATTCCAGTACCAAGATCTGCATTCATCTTCGTCAATGAAATCCACACACGGGTCACCCATATCGCAGGACAATGCCCTGGTGTACATCAAACCTTTTAACTCTTCGCCGTTTATAGTGTATAATCCTGGTAATTGAGTAAAGAACAATCGACAGGAAATACAATCCGTTTTATTGGCACCTAGTCGTTCTTCATGCCAAGGGATGTCTGGTATTATATCAGGGCGAGCTGACTTAGAGGTAACCATGACTTGCTCGATACACTCCACGGATGATATCTCCATAACTTTCTCTGTAACTATAGTAACAGCTACCAAAAGCATTTTGAGAAATTCAATATCCATCACGTTACCAATCTTCGCTAAACTGCCTGACTACCTTCAGATAGGGGGGAGGGGGGGCTCAACGTATTCTTTCGGCCACAACCTGTCCACCACTGACTGACTATCTTATTTGTGTCGAGTTGTTTAACCGGTTCGAACAGTTCGAATGTGGTGACGACGCCCCTTACATATCAGGCGAGAGTTCGATTAACTGTCTAATTGTCGAATTCGATATGTAACTGTAAGTTTTTATATATATTTTATAAGTTTTCTATTCTCTCTAAAATTAACTTCATTATTTAATAGAGAAACTTGTAGCCAGCAATTTTTCAAAATGAAAGACAAGGGTTCGCCCGAGTATACCTCAAAATAGGGAGAAAAAGGAGTAGCCTAGTTTTTCCCTAGGAAAAAACGTACTGATAGGATTGCATTGATTTTACTTCTTTCCCAGCGACAAAAGTAAAGTAGGAAAATGTGAACGAATTTTTGGTGGAATTTCTTAAATTTTATTAGTATTTGTAGTACGAAGCAGAAAAGGTTTGCATATAATATGAGAAAATCCATGCACACACTAAAAAGTTTGCAACTTTATTGTAACACTATTTCGTATCACATGGGAAAAACAGAGCACAATATTTTTCAATATTGTCTCAACCCTTTATTAACCTCATTGACGCTCGGTAAATAGAATGCCTCGAGATAAAAAATGTATACTTTTTTTTTTCCAAGTAATATATAATTATTTTTATCAAATAAAATAGTTCTCTCTGCTAGCGACAGCTTACACGTACTAAGATTAACAATTATCATATAATTCTACGTACTCTACCTTATGCTACTGTGTATATATAATTCAGTAACGGCTAATGTGTGTTTTAGCTATAGCTTTGTAATAAGGGTTGGATTTGTTCTGTAAATTAATCCGTATTGATTGTAAGCAATTTATATTCCACACTAATGTCAGCAGGACTCGGAATACATTGTCGTTCGGAGTTTTCCCTAATATATCCATCCCGTCGGTTTTGCAATGACGGTTTTGCAATGTTTAATGGCTGGGGTGTTGACTACTAAGTGATTTAACTCACTCTAAACACCGCCGCTGTTTTCACTGCAGAATATCAAGCAGATAAAACTATCTCATTTCTTGTTTCTACAATTTCTCTAATTTTCTTCACTGTTATTGAGGATAAAATTCATATATGTATGGATAACAGCAGCAATTATCACCCTCCAATAAAGGGGACTGCTACCTAGCAAAGTCACTGTAGCAATAGGGCCGAACGGCCAAACAAAGGAAGATCACATGTTGCGCAATCTATTATATTGTCATAACGGTAAATGCGTTGTATATAAATTGCTTATCCATTATGCATAGATTATACACGTTCGTGGGGCCTTTGCCCAGCACGAGGGTCAGTTATAAATAAGATATAGATTATAATTGAGCGATTCTACTGTATTAACAATTATTTTTAATATAACACAAAATACAACTGGAAGCGATTCACAAATATACAAACGGCACAAATTTCTAGTAAAAATAATTCAAGATCGCATATTATTTAATTTATTTAACTAATAAAGAAATCAATAAGCTCTTGTTATTGGTAACATGTTAAACTCATAAAGTAATATACGAGTAAAGGATGCTTACACAACACAGTAGATGTTCAAAACCGCTTTGAAGTACTTCAGTCAATTAATGAAGACCACTCTACCGTTTCAATATACCAGAGTACAATAAAAGCCCACAAGAAATCAGCCAAGAGAGGCATATTCCCCAGAAACCCAAACGATAACATTATGTGTCATGGTAAGACTCTGAAGTTACTTGTAAGAGAGAAGATCTTAAGATAGCCTACAAAGTAAAAATCGATCAACAAACAACCGAAAACATCAACAAGGATGGGGAAGCTAACGAAGATCTTAAATTGGCCTACAACATCAGCCATAAGAAGTACATTCAGGACAAGCAAGATGGAAGAAATTACAACTGCTCACATACAGCAACAATAAAGACTTACCTGGCAAACTGTAAATTAGGTATCAGGTTGGAAAATGTTGTTCTAAGGGGCGTCTCAAAGCCGATAGTCCTGAGGAACATGTCGGCAAATGTAAAGATCACTTCAGCAACTTGCTTGGGCAGCTACCAAAAATCGAGGTCAGCCCTGAAAGGAAAATATATCTCAAGACACTACAGAAACAGGGGGCTTCACACCCACCGAACTCCAAAGAAGCATTAAAAGCATGTCCAATCATGAAGTGAGTGGATTAAATGAAATCCCAGCGGAGGTATGGAAAACAGGACTGTGCTAAACAGACCATTATTGAATGTTTGCAACCGGATGTTAAAAGGGGAAAAGCCACCACCAATTTGGACTAAAGGTCAACTAAAGCCTCTCCCCAAGAAAGGAGACCTCGGCATACCAACAAACTATCGTGGGATCTGTCTGCTTGTGGTAGCTGCCAAAATATACAACAAAATGATTCTATATAGAATTAGACGTAATTAGACGTGAATTAGACATTGGCGCCATTACTATTTGTAATTGCGCTGGATTACTCAATGAGGACGGCCACAAAGGGTGAAGATCTGGGATTCACACTACAAGAACGCAGAAGTAGTAGATATCTGGCAACTACAGTCACAGACACTGACTTTGCGGATGACATCACCCTGCTCTCTTATACGCTAGCAGATGCACAGCTTCTATTGAATAAGGTGGGGAGGGCTGCTAAGGAGGTTGGATTGCATATAAATGCTACCAAGACTGAATTTATGACTTGGCAACAATTGATAATAATAAACTATGGAAGGTTGACAACTTCCAGTACCTTGGATCATGGATAGAGAGTAGCAAAAAGGACATAGAAGTTAGGAAAGCAAAGGCTGTATGTGTGTGGGTGTGTAGCGCTATCCAAAATGGTTACCATCTGCAAATCAGATCTCTCCAGGCACCTGAAGACTAAGTTCTTTCGAGCCACAGTGGAAAGTGTACTTTTATACGGGGGTGAGACCTGGCTCTGACGAAATAACTTGAACACCAAATTGATGGTTGCTACACAAGACTACTAAAGGTACGCAATAATTTTTATTGTCCGTTTAAATCCTTTTTTGCCCTTTTTTTTATTTTTTATGTCCTCCAAAAATCTAATGTTAGGTTCCATGCTACCGGTTTCTCTACTGCTGTTCTCTCAGGCTATCAGTACCGGTATTAGTATATATAGCACTATTTTGATGCATTGTATGTACAGATGTAGGTATAAAGCAGGCATTTCTGTATTTTAGTACCGGTACCGGCACCGGTACTGCTGTAGGCCTACTGTGTAGCCTACCATTTAAATACGGTACTGGTAGGCCTACCGGCTGACCGGTTGTTTTGGTTAGAAAATCCCGCCTCATCTGTAACCTGCTCCTTTGCCTGATTTGGTAAAGTTACCATTTATTGTTTTGGTTAGAAAGGCCCGCCTCTGTAACCTGCTCCTTTACTTCATTTTGTAAAGTGACTGTTTATTGTTTTGGTTAGAAAATCCCGCCTCTGTAACCTACCCCTTTCCTTCAATTAATTAAGTGATCGTTTATTGTTTTGGTTAGGAAATCCCGCCTCTGTTACCTGCTCCTTTCTCTCAATTGGTAATGTTATCGTTTATTGTTTTGGTTAGAAAATCCCGTCTCTGTAACCTGCTCCTTTCCCTGATTTGGTAAAGTGACTGTTTATTGTTTTGGTTAGAAAATCCCGCATCTGTAACCTGCTCCTTTCTCTCAATTGGTAATGTTATCGTTTATTGTTTTGGTTAGAAAATCCCGTCGCTGTAACCTGCTCCTTTCCCTCAATTAGTTAAATGATCGTTTATTGTTTTGGTTAGAAAATCCCACCTCTGTAACCTGCTCCTTTCCCTGATTTGGTAAAGTGACTGTTTATTGTTTTGGTTAGAAAATCCCGCATCTGTAACCTGCTCCTTTCTCTCAATTGGTAATGTTATCGTTTATTGTTTTGGTTAGAAAATCCCGTCTCTGTAACCTGCTCCTTTCCCTCAATTAGTTAAATGATCGTTTATTGTTTTGGTTAGAAAATCCCACCTCTGTAACCTGCTCCTTTCCCTGATTTGGTAAAGTGACTGTTTATTGTTTTGGTTAGAAAATCCGGCCTTAACCTGCTCCTTTCCATCAATTGGTAATTGTTTTTGGCTATAAAATGAGTGTTTTGCTACGTCATGTGGTAATCGATTATCGACAACAACCACAAACTATTAAATTTAGAGTCTTTTACCACAGGCGCATATGGAATTCTATCTCATAGTCTATAAATCATGGAATCATGGAATGTTTTGGCACAGGCATAGTGAAACCAACTGTCCGACAGACCAGAAATCAACAAATTTTGAATGTTTTGGCATAGGCATGTTGAAATCAACTGTCTGACAGTCCAGAAATCAGCAGTCTGACAGTTTGAAGAAATACATACATAAAAAGTCATTAAAAGGACAATAAAAGTCATTAAAAGGACAACAAAAGTCATTATGCATAATTCGTAAAAAAAGGAGGACAAAAAAAGTCAAATAAAAGGACATAAAAAATCACTGCCCTAAAGTTAGCCCTAAACATCAGCTGGAAACAACACCACCCAATACCACCTGTATCAACCACCCTCCATGAATGCAGATTAAGATTCAGTGGGCACTGCTGGCGAAGTAAAGACGTGGTCATCCTAATGGTTTACAAGCCCTCGCTTGGTATAACTCACACCAAGATTACTACTCTAGATCCTATGACATATCATATGCATTACATAGGCCAGAGGATTGCTCACTAGTTTAAATTTTGGTGCTACAAAATAACCACCCCAGTATATTTTATCGAAATTTTTTTCGTTCTGATTCAGACTATTGAATTCTACGTACAAACAAAAAATCAGACGTTTTCCTTAAAACCTAAGATTTTTAGACTCTTAGAAAAATGCAAGACATTATTTAGGAAGCTAGTAAGTTTGGTTAATACAGGTTAATTTGTAATTTGAATAGCTGATCGCGAACTATATAAGAGTACAGCTGAAGAATCGTAGAGTTGAGGTGCCCTGATATAGGGCGATGTATTTTTGTGGCAGAAAGTAGCACAATAAATTATAAACTGTGCTTTTGTATGTTGAATAATTGCGCTTTTTATGACAAGCAATGAGCATCGGGGCTGACCGTGGAATATAATATAGATTCAATAGTATATATATAAATTTATAATATATATCCATTCACACACAGTTAAATAATATTTAACTCTGATAACAGTAGGTGTGTATGTATGTGTGTTTTGTGTATGTGTATTGGTGTTTTTGTGCAGAAAACTTACCTCAAAATGCCTTACTTCATAAACTTACCTCAAATTTAATAATACACTTTTATGAGAATGCATGTGCTTTATTTGTCATCCCGTAGTTTACCAATGGTAAGTGCAATAACGATACTGATTAATAGTATCTGATCCACGGCCATCGGCTTTATTCTGTAACATAGAAATATCATAAGGTAATGTGAGGGAGATATTACGATAAATTCACATAAATAATATGAATTATTTTGTCTTGAAATATAGTATATGCACATAGAACTATCAAAGATATTGAGGAATCCTTTTATTTTATCGTACCTATCTATTTCATTTAATGTAATAATTTTTTCCGAGGTCCTTCCCTGTTGTTAGTTTTTCCTTTCTTAAACAAATAAAATTTATTACACATTATAGATACATTTACAGGTTTATCTACGAAAAAATACCTAATTTTCATTATTATATCCACCTCCAGCTGACTGTATCTAAAGGAGGGAAATTTAAAATTTTGAAATCCGCTACTGTAAATTGTTTGAATTGAGATGTAATTAGTCAATGCACTAAAGCTATAAATAAGAGATTCATGCAATAAATTATTACTGCATTTGAACAATCCTAAATTAAAAAATAGTAGAAAAAATATCTAAAATTGATACTGTGGGCACCATTGTGTGTTGTTAACTTTGCGAAACACACTACTAGCGTATATATGTGTGGATACCACAGGATATTATACTTGTGTCCACCTCAATCACGACACAACATACAGTACATACATAGTAGAATATGTAGAATAATAGAATAGTAGAATATGAAGAAGAAACTACTAGAACAATCTACTGCAGCTTAGAATTCATTCTATCTGTCTGGGTGATATACCCAGGCCTGCATCGGTTTACATTTTTGGGTGATATACCCAGGCCTGCATCGGTTTACATTTTTGGGTGATATACCCAGGCCTGCATCGGTTTACATTTTTGGGTGATATACCCAGGCCTGCATCGGTTTACATTTTTGGGTGATATACCCAGGCCTGCATCGGTTTACATTTTTGGGTGATATACCCAGGCCTGCATCGGTTTACATTTTTGGGTGATATACCCAGGCCTGCATCGGTTTACATTTTTGGGTGATATACCCAGGCCTGCATCGGTTTACATTTTTTAAGATGCCTAAACAAACATCCATAAATCCCTATTTACCCTTCAGTATTACCCTCTGCTGCATGAATATCATTTTTCATTGTAGAAATGTTTATAATGTTTTTCCTTCTCAAATCCAGATCTTGTTCAGATCTTGGAATATTGGTATACTTTTATCAGCTGTTAGGCAATATAGTCTGTTATCGAATTTATTTTCCATATATGATTGACATACGTGTAGAGAGCTAAGTAAGATAAAAGGTACCCAAAACCCAACCTTCTTTGTGTATAACATCACTTACATATAGTAGTAGTTACTTTGTAGTATAAGTTCCATTCGCATTGTATTTTTGACCTAATTATCAGCTGGTTGGTGCAATAACCTATAATCAAAATGGTTATCCTTCATACCCTTTCATATAGATAGGTCCGGCAATTTTAATTCTTGAGGACAAATATTACCTTGTGTTCTAGAATTTACATATACCATGTCAACTGCTATACCAACTCAAAAGATACTGTTAACTTTATTGATGTGGTAATCAACTTTCAAGATACTTTTTAAATTATTTAAAATCTACTTCCAAAAGTGTAGTTAGCCGTAGCAGTATTGTTGCAATCTATATTGTGCTTAATTGTAGGCAGTATTTTGAGTGAATGTTTGTGAAATCAAAAGTTTCATATAACAATGGTTTTAGGTTGCAATTTAAACATGATAGAAACGTGGAATACCTTACTTTTCCAAACTCAAATTAATTGCCTTTAGAGGATACTCCATAGGTCCTTATTATCGTTTTGTTGCATTGAGTATGGAAAGCAGATAACTCTAGTTACAACGGTTGTTCTGATTCAGTCCCCCAGGGCTGATAGAATACACAATTAACATAATTGGTGGTGTTGGTGATACAGCAATGGGCCTATGTATATTCCCTTGTGTTATGTTTCTAAAGCGATTACTGAGTGCCAACAGCAGTTGTGTACTTGGATAGTGTTCAATACGTTGAGTTCTACTGTAATGACATAATGCATAAAGTAGTGAGTGGTCTTGCTAGATATTGAATATTCGTCCAGAGACTCTATACAACGATTACAGATTGCACATTGAATACAAATTTAGGTGGCCAATAGTAGTCAGAGGTTGAATTCCCTGTGCACTTCACGGTCGTTGTAGATATAAATATTCATGACGATAACCTCATTCACTCTATTGTTATTATAAAACTAATTATTGTTAAATTAATGCCACGGCCTTCATAAGTTTGATGCATGCATTTGATGGGGGGGGGGGGGGGGGGGGGGGGGGGACCTATTCTGCTGGGAACAGTTGGTAGCCAACGATTTAACTAGCAGTTTTAGTGTAATGTTGAATTTAAACAATAGGCCTACACTTTGTACACAACTGCTTATGATCTGTATATTGACTAGTACTGTATGTATAACCACTGGTATTCTCCTTAATGGGCTTATGGTCAAAATGTCGAAAGAGCCAAAATGTCGAAAGAGACAAATTATCGAAAAGTAGAGTCAAATTGTCGAAAACGTTTTTGGGCATGTCAAAATGTCGAATTTTTTTTCGACAATATGGCGCAACCCTTTCGATAATATGGAGCTTATCCTTTTTTAGATACTTTTGAATTTTGCTACTAAATTGTTGAACCTGAGAAATTGGAAACCTGATAATTGATATGGCTAAAGAATTGTGTATAATATCTCAATAGCAATGGGCAATTAGGCCTATACAGTAAGTGTTATCTTGACTAGCTGACCATTGGGCATCTGTCCAATGCGCTGTCCATTGAGCTACCTCCTCATGCGTTTAAATGCGTTTAAAATTGTATTACTTTAACAATAATAATGAGTTCTGGGCCGTTTCGAGATCTCACATTCCGTTTAGATGTCGCCATTGAAGAAACTAAATCTCTGAAGTTCCCGAGATTGTCGGGAACTTACAGATCAAACAGAGAATTTGTTCTCAAACAAGTAAGTTGGTTTATTTCGATTCTGGTTTAGGAAACGAATATTGTAAATCTGTGATGTCCTCCATACTCCTGGTACTTAATATCGACAGATTGCAGGGCTCTATCGAACGCTTCTCTTGGACGCTTCCGGCTATTTCTAACTTCTGTTGTGATTTCATACACATGTCGCTTAGCTTGTACGTTTGCCACTTTGCAATCAACTGTTGGTACACATCCGTGCGGTTTTTTGTTATAGTCATATTATATCATATCATATATATATGTCATATTATTGTCGGGATGGTCCGGATCAGTCTGAATAGTACCGTTAGTGACCATTATTGTCGCAACACTGGTATTTGGTCCACGCTTAATACACTGTGAGCATTTATAGTATATGTTATCTTTATAAGTCTTACTTTGTTGAAACTCGAGGACAGTTCCGGGCCATCTCAAACTATTGAATTGTATTACCTTATGTTTCTTAACAGCGGACTCAACGAATTTAGCGGGGACAGGATTGAACTCCATAAGGGCTTATGCTATAAACTATTAAATCATAAAATTATGATATTATAACATCTAGTAAACAAGTAATGACTTACTCCAGTGTGGTTTAGTGTATTATATTGCACCAAACTGAAAGTACCTACAGGTTTAGTCCCACTCATTCATTCATTAATTATTCTTCTACAAGTTTAGTCTACAACATTCATTTATTAATTAATTCTTTCGACAATTTGGCATGTCTGTGTCGAAAGCTTTTTCGATAATTTGACATGGCTGTTCGACAACTTGACTCTTTCGACATTTTGACCTGTTCGACAATTTGACTCTTTCGACATTTTGACCTGAAATCTCCTTAATGCCCATTCTCAGTGCCATCCTGATTCGACATCACATACCACAAAACACTGCCGCTAGCCAGTGGAGCTAGTAATTAATTACGTTCGCTTATATTATAACTTACATGAAAAAAGGACCAAAGCTCACACAGATGTATATTATCATAGCTATTGCTCTTCGTAAATCGAACGTTACTTGTCTTTCCGTACCCATTGCTTTATTATTTATTGTATAACACCATATCATCCACAACAGCTCCAAATTTGATAAAAATGCTAATAAATATCGAGAATATACAGTATATCTTTAAAAGAAATTATAATGTATTTTAATGAAATATACAACATAATATACTACAGACATATTATTTATTGCATAACACCATACAGTATGATTCACAATAGCTACATACAGTATTTGGTAAAAATACTAATAAATATCGGGAATATTTAAAAATTAATCATAATATATTTTTTATGAAAGGTACAAGTTTCAGTGGTGTAGCTGTTATAAAATCGGACCTACGAACGATCGTCTGAAAAAATTGTTTGAAAAAACATGTAAAAAAATGTCGTTTTCAACAAATTGCCACTCGCTCCCACTTCTACGTACGTATGACATGGAATATACATGCAACAGAGAGGAAATTAACTTCAGATAAATGTCTTTTAGCATTATTTATTACATTTTTAAGGGCCCAAATAATTTTCGACACTTTGTACGAAAGTGTCACATTTTCGTTATTTCAACCATTTTTTGGGGACAAACATCAAAGCCATCTCAATAGAAGGGCAAAAGTTATTAGCCCTATGAACATGTTTTTTTTTTATTTGGACCACCAAAACCGAAGATATATTAAAATCAGTGAGAAGACAGGGGTTTGCAAAAGATTGATTCGACTCGTATCTACATTACTATTACTACAAGTTACCGCTAGATGGCGTGCTTTATATATAACATTTTAATATTATTGTCTAACTGATTTCAAACATTTTGCTTTTGACCTAAAAGTTTTACCAATCGATACAGAATGTTCGTAGTATGTAAATTAGTAAACAACATTTTAAATGAAAAGAATGTAGTGCACGATTGCAAGAATAAGCGCAAATGTTGTGCATATATTGAAATTGTTAAACAGCCTGGGCATTAATATTGCTAGAGGAACTGCCTTTTAATATTGTCGAGACACCCACAATACCCAATGACGAGAGCAATAAGACTTCAAATATTCTGTGGAATGTGGAAGGAGCCAGAAGTTGAAATTGAAACAACTTTTGACAAAACTTTTATTACCACAGATATCCGAAAGAGACCTGGACATCCCTACATTTAATTGTGCCAATGTTCCCTGCGCGAGGGGGGGGGGGG
This sequence comes from Nemertoderma westbladi, assembly GCA_032718475.1. Lineage (NCBI taxonomy): Eukaryota > Metazoa > Xenacoelomorpha > Nemertodermatida > Nemertodermatidae > Nemertoderma > Nemertoderma westbladi. The sequence goes on from JAUCBJ010004075.1 coordinate 35,212, forward strand.
GGGGGGGGGGGGGTACAGAAGACCCTATGGGGGTTTACCAATGGCGACGAATACGAAAAATTGCTGGCATACCAACCCAACATCCACTATAAATATGAGAATATCATTGCGGTATCCCTACCAGGACTCGGAATCATATCCGCTTATACCGGAATCAGATATACTGATGGACCTCGCAGATGTAACAGATATACTGATGGACCTCGCAGATGTAACAGATATACTGATGGACCTCGCAGATGTAACAGATATACTGATGGACCTCGCAGATGTAACAGATATACTGATGGACCTCGCAGATGTAACAGATATACTGATGGACCTCGCAGATGTAACAGATATACTGATGGACCTCGCAGATGTAACAGATATACTGATGGACCTCGCAGATGTAACAGATATACTGATGGACCTCGCAGATGTAACAGATATACTGATGGACCTCGCAGATGTAACAGATATACTGATGGACCTCGCAGATGTAA